>JANTPZ010142401.1:0-13782 GCA_025593235.1 Vachellia pachyceras
AGAGGAGTTTTTTATTTGTTTCTTTGTGGTTTTTTAAATGGCAATTAATTAATGAGCATGAGAAATACACTGCCAACTTCTGCTGTGAGGCAGAGAAGTATCTGGAGGAGGTGCTAGCCATGCCCAACTAATCTTGCAATCAAAGATTCTTCTGTAATTACACAAATAATTCAATATCATATTTTGTTTTTAAGAAAAAGGAGAAAGATAAGAATAAACAGAATAATGAATTGTTTTCTCACATATACTCGTGGTTTTTTAAGAAATTTTTTGTTGAAGAATTTATAACAGTATGACCAAAAAAAATTATTTAAAATATTTATAAACAAGTTATTCCAACAAAATGAAATCATTTGAATGAAAGTAAAACAACTCTTATGTTCCTCAATAAAAAACATTAATATTAATATGTAATATCTTTGAGAAATTATATTATTTATAAGTTAGAAACAATTTGACTCATTTCTCATATTTCATATAATGCACAAAAATCCGATTACACTAACATGTAAAATATTTGTCAATTTCGAATCATCATAAGATAAAATTCTATCTAATAAGTGTTTGGAAAAAAAATCCAATCAGAAAAGCTCAAGTCATAATAAATTCAAAGCTCAAATTGATAAAAGTGCAACTATGTAGACATAAAAAAAAACCCGGTCAAAGATTATAGAGTTTATATATTAGTTTGAAAATCTCTTTGAGAATTCAGTGATACACATGCAGTGCTAAATATAATACTAGTACTCAATTTGCAGTGTCACCCACACCCAGATTAACTCATGTGTTATTCAAGAAAAAAAAACCGGATACATCGATTCAAATAAGAAACCAATGAATCGGTCTTTGGTAGATTTGGATTACCAGTTAACCCGTTTAAATCGGTGGGTTGGAGGGTTAACCATTTTTTTAAAAAAAACTTCAAAGTTTAAAACACCGAAAAAATGGAACCAGGAAGGGAAGATATGATTCATTAATTTTGTTTAAAAAAATATGGTTATAAAACTAACATTTAATTCTCTACTTTCTATTTAAATAAATTTACTCACAAGGAAATAAGATCAAATTAATTCATTTTATTTCAATTATTTTTATCATTGATATTTAATTAAACTCTAAAAATTTAAAATATAGATAAAATACAATAATATTATAGGTTTTACCTATTAATTTTTTATAAAATAAAATATAATCCACTTAATTCTATTATTTTAATATAGCCGGTATAACTCCGAGTTAACTTTAATGTGACACACTAATCCTTAAACCACTGTCTCACCAGATTTAATACACGGCCTAGTTTTTTAAACTTTGATGTTATTATATTTAGGATACTTCACCTACGTGTGCCTCACATGTGTGTTATATTATACTTCTTTCTATCCTAACATAACATGGTTAATGTGTAAATGTGTCTCCAAATTTTTTTTTGGTTTAAGATTGCCCTCAATATATTAAAATTGAGAAATATTGCCCATTATTGTTAAAGATTTTATCGATCAACATCAATTTTTTAATGGTCAACGTTAATTTCTTAATTGGGTGTGGCAACTTTGTTATATTTCAAACTTATAGGGTCACATTAATTAAATCTAAAAAACCTTTAGGATAATATTAGTCTTGAGTAAAAATTTCCATGGCAAATTTATACCTAAGCCAGTATGATAAAACACATGTGAGTTACACGTCTGTTTATCATTGGTGAACTTTGACTTCCTGTAGCCCTTTTGGGAAGCACAGAAATAAACAGAATATCAAGTTGTACAATCTCAATCCCTCACACTACTTCTGGGATCCCTTAATTAATTTAATTGTTCCTCAATATTTCACTTTTTTCTTATTAGTGATGATAAGCTCCATGGGCAAAATGGGAATTTCAAGACCCAGATTATGGGCAAAAACTTATTATTTTTTTGATTGTGTGTGTGAATAATTGCTTTATTGTTTATTTAATTGATGAGAAGGTTCATCCATGTCACAGTAAATAGCAGCAGTGTATGGGATATTCATATTAAGTTAAGAATTGCTGAAAAATCTCTAACTGTAAAATTTATTATCCAAAAGTATCTAAAGAATTAGATCTCTTGAGCGGATGCAATTCTTCTTCAGTTTTGCACACAATGGAATATAAGTTGCACAGAGTTGGAAAAAAAGTTGCACCCATTAAAAAAAATTGTTGTACCTGGACTCTCAAACAAATTTTAGGTGCTTGTAGAAAATGAGCATGTTTGACTCAGATTTCCAGAGTTCAAATGCACATTTAACAATATTTTTTGTAAAACGAGATAATCTCTTTCACATATTTACCTCAACTTGTATAAAAGTACCTCTCTACCATGTTCCCAAATAAGGCTAATAAATTTTGCAATAAGGACTTTCAAGCAATTTTCTTTATTTTTCATAAAAGCTTGTTTCTTTTAGATTTTTTTTTAAAAAGATATCAAAACAAGCATATAAAACTTCTGAGTAAACTGACTCTGTTTCTTGCAACTTCATAAAAAGAGCTCCAATTAATTCTCAATCAAATGTTCTCAGGTTTGAGTAGTTATTATTTATTTTGAATTATCAATCCACATGCAATTTGAAGTAGAAGAATATTCACTGATTAAAAGATTTGAAGACTCCATACTATTATGAAGATAAAATCAAAATTGGCGCTTTAAAGAACTGCACAAGATTTGAATAATTTCATTCCAAATTATAAACATCCTGATATACTTTATGCCTTCGTGAAATTTGACAATGATCTGATACACAAACACACAAACAAAATATCAAGGGCTAAAAGATTACAACTTTATACATGAAAAGAAAAAAAAATACAAGCTGCTGCTAGTTCATTTCTTTCTGTCTGCAACAAATGGGAAGTTATGAGCTGAGAGTATTCATTCACATTATCCAACCATGGAACTTTGCCCTCCCCAAAACACAATCAGTTCATGATCTTGCCATGGCTTCCGGGGAAAGGGATAACATCTCTGACATTGGTAAGGCCTGTTATGAAGAGAATCATAAGGTCAAACCGAAGAGTGAACCCGGAGTGCTTCACTGTTCCTTGCCGTCGAAGGTCGAGGTACCACTCATACTTCTCTCTTGACAGGCCCAGCTCCTCAATTCTGCCATCAAATGAAGTTCAGGAAGATGCTTAAACCATATTTTACCAAGAAGGCATGCATTACATGAAAAGGGATCAGGATCCTCTCATAATCCCTTTCTTCTCTTTTCTTCTTTCTCCGAATCCCATCTCCACTTTTGAACTAAAAGATGAAGGGTTCGGATATAATATTTTATCACGTATTATTATAATATTACATAAAAAATAAATTTAAACTGTCAATATTGATTTGGACAGTTCACAACTTTAGTATATAAAAAATAAAATAATTTAAGTAATAAAATATTATAATAATAATTTTATTAAATATTAAATCTGAATTATCTATTTTCTGGTCTAAGGGTGGGAATGGAATTCAAAGAGAAAAATGAGAGAAAGGATTCCGAGAGGATCCGCTTCCCATGAGGGTACAGATAAGGAAGAATGTGAAATTCAGAAATTTAACACTCGAATGAGAGAGATAGTACCTTGAGATTATCACGTCAAGGCGCTCCTCATTTTGGCTACCAGAAACTATTACTCCAACCTGCATACATGTCTCATGGTTGTGAACATTTTTGTTATTTGAAAATAAAACAAGACAAGAACAACTTACACTAGCATCATTATTAGAATCCTTCAGACACAACTTTACAGTAATCCATGCACAGATTATATTAACACTCATGTTTCACCGTACCTTAGGGACAATTAGATCAAATGCTGCTACTGTTCTCATATCATCATTCAAACGAACAAAAAATGGCTTGGCTTCTTTTGGATAATTGTAGATTATTACAGGCTTCTTGAATATGTTATCAGCCAAATAGCTGCCATTGAAGAGAATGGTTAATAGCTAAATTGGTGAAGGAGACACCTCTACTTCTGACAGATAAGCAAAGCCAAAATATATATCATGAGAATATGCATACCTCAGATGTTCTGTAGTAAGGGAAACACCCCATTGGATGTTTGTTTCAAATTTCTTGTCTGTGACCTGGGAGAACAGTTATATGACAAGACTAACTAATCTTTCTCAAGAAGGGAAGAAGATGAAACATAAGTAAAAAGGGAATGAAGACTACGAACATGTTATAATCATGGAGCATGTGATAACGTACCTTTCTCAAAATATCAATCACTTCCTTGTAGGACACAATTTCAGAGGGGCCCGATACAGTCTGCCCAAGACGAGTGATGCAGGCGTTGTCGATTCTTTTGGCAACAAAGTTCAGTTCTTCAGAGCAATTTTCCCAAACCCATTTGCATAGGTATTTGAACAAGTCAATTGCACAATGCATGGAGTCCTGCAGACACAAATTAAAAACAAAATGTTGACAGAAAGGCCTTCCAACTCCAGCCACAGTATAAAGAAAGAATTACAAATGAAAACTGAAGATAAATTCTAACCTGAATTTCCCCTATTATGTTGTAGGTCTCTACTCCCTAGAAGAGTAGGAACTTCTAATAATTTGAAAGTTAGAGGTTGCAACTTCATCTGATAAACCCAATTCTTGATTGTTATGTCATTAATTTTATAACTTTTGCATACTGATATTTCCTAAAGTTGAATATCAGCAGCATAATTGTTCTTTCTACAACATTTTGTCAAAGATTGCTAGGAACAATTACTAGTTTTTCGTATATGCCATTCACGAGTTAAGTTTTCTAGAGCCAGTCAAACATAGAAATATGTTATGTGATAATGCAAAGTCAAATAATGAAAGGATACCTCTAGCTGAGCAAACGCCATTTCAGCCTCAACCATCCACATTTCTGCAGCTTGTTTTGAAGAATTTGTTTTATCTGCTCGAAATCTAGGTCCAAATGAATAGACATTTCCAAGAGCACAAGCATAGGTCTCCAAATGCAAGCCACCAGAAGCAGTTAAATATGTCGGGCAAGAGAAGAATTCTTCAGAAGAATGTACTTTATGAGTCTTAAATGAGGATGCTGATTTTGTCTTTTCTCTTGCTTCCAACTGTGATGCCAGTTCATCTGTTTTCTTTAGATCCTGAATTGCAGCAACCAGTGTTTCCCTATTGCTATCACTTCGTTTCAAGTTTTCAACTAGGTTGCTTTTCTCTCTTACAGCTGCCTTCACAGTTTCAAGGTTAACACGTTCAATCTCATTAATGGTATTTAGCTTCTGCTTGTCTGGTTTCTGCTCCAGGGAAGTGACCATGAACATTTGGTCCAATCCTTCATAGTCTGATGTAGTTATAATTGGTACTTGCACATCAAAGAATGCATGATGTTCAAAAAATGAGTGGGTAGCAAAAGAGAGGGCACTACGAATTCGCATGATAGACGCCACCTGATATATGCAGAACACACCATTTGAGTACAAAATTTCATAATTCTTCCATAATATACTTTTCATGACAGAGATCTAAATCATAATAAATAATAAGACTACAGCAATAAGCATGTTATGATATCGCAAACTAGCTCTACTATTAAGAAACATGAATGATGGAGTATAAGCAGGGTCTTCCGAAGCCCTACTCTTAAAATAACAGATATAGCAGCTGAAGGAAAAAAACAATTATTAAAGCTCAAAAGTATAAATACAGGCAGAACAATGTATTTGGCCTTGCTGGATCAAAACTAGAATTATTTCTACACGGTAGGATTATTTAAAAAAAATTAGATAACAAATTCTATAGAAGGCCAGATGTTGCTGTACTATGTATATATAGAAAGTTCAACTTGAACAAAATTCTCCAGACCACATAGTCATGAAATAATTATCATCTCTCATTAAAAATACAATACATTGTATATCCATAGTTTATAGAAAACAAATGAAATGACAGTAGTATGCGATTCTCTTTGTTAGAAAATCCAACACGTTGAAAAATGGAGATAAAAATTTCGAGTTAACCACAAACTAATAAGCAGGAAGAATTCAAAAGACGAAAAAGGAACAAATTCAAATTCACCGTATTTGTTCGAGGCCGGAAATGGGTGAAATCCCTTAATATGTCCAATGGTAGTCGCTTCTTTGACAATGGATACTTGTCAGGATCTACTTTACCAATGTGGAGAATTCTGTCAGCTTCAAGCTCAATAACCTGCTTTCCCCTTGCTGATGGTTTCTTTAATACACCTTCCACTAATATACAGGTTCCTGTAGGCAATAGCATGCTCGGGGAAGCCAGTGATGAATGAACAACTACCTAAAACATTTGAAACACCAATGAGAATCATGATAACCTAAATCGCATACAAATCCAATGCTGCCTTAAGTCTTAGGCTCGTTACTTAAGGCACAAAAATGATAAAATTCTCGGTTTATTACTCGCTCTAACACAGTTGGATTGGTATATATGATTAAATAACCAGCATCAGTTTGCAGCCAAGTCCTTATATATGTAGAAATTCCTATTTAAAATGGGTTTCACCTAAGGCAATTCTTAAAGTACCATATGGTTCTTCTTTCAAAGATTTAGCTCTAGTCCAAAGGGAAAAAAGCCAATCTTTCGAGAGGTACCACTATCAGGTATCAGCTATTCTGTTATTGACATGAAAAGTTGATGCCTATAACTTGTTTTTTTTTTTTTTGTTTTACTTGCAATGCAAACATCTATCTAGATTGACCCTGAAATAATAGATGACAGGCTACTCAGGTAAACAAATGCGCATGACTGCATATGCATGAGAAGGAAATTTGCAGAAACCTACAAAATCTTTCAAGACAACAAAAATCATGACAGAGTCAGTCGCACTTTCATTAAATTCAATCCACCGAGTACGCAACTAAGCATTTTACTTGAAGATATCAGTTGTTTCCTGGGAAAAAAATTATCTTTCATAGTTTGTGGTCGAAATGATTATATATATATATATATAAATTAGTCCCTGCAGAAAACGTAAAATGTAGCATTTTACTGATCTGAGCAAGGAAAAACCCGAAACCCAAATCATTAAAAAATATATTCTCAATCATCAAACTGTGATTATACTCATAAATGTAGAATATGCACCTGAAGACTGGCAACGCTCGAGCCATCCGTGATCAGAAGATACACAGTAGAAGGCAGGGGAGTCGGGGATTTAGGACTCACAGGCTCGTTTTTCTTGCGAGGAGCATACCTAGTCCCGCCAAAAACCTCTAAAATTGATCGAATCAAAGGTATCTTAGACTGAATAATCTCAACGCACGTCATATCTTTGGGCTTGCTCTGATCCACCTTTTTATCGCCATGTATCAGGGATGACTTCTTCTCCTCCCTAGAAGCCCTCACCCACCCACCGATCACAACCCTCTGGCCGATCAATTCAGGCCGTTCATCAGCGCGTTCCAATAGCGTTTTCAGAAGAACGCGATTGGAGTACTTGAAAGGCGTGAGTGGAGTAGTAACTGTTGCCGCAGGGGTAGGAACCGTAGGGTCTTCTTGGGAGGCCATTTGTGGGGGTGATGAGTTTCAGAGAAGAGATTCGATGAAAGGAATTGATATTGAGGCATGGTGGTGATGAAGGAGGATATAATGGAAGAAGAAGGATGCTTTGCTTTGAGGAAGGAATCTGTGGAGAAGAAGGAAAGGAATTGTTCGGGGGTTCTGGTTTCGGCTACAGAGGAAGGAGGCAATGGGGGTTGGTATTCGTGAAGATTGGGTAATGGGTAGGACTTGTTGGAGCTCCATTTATGTAGCTTGCTTGTGTGAAATCATACAGTTGCTGAGCGTTGATGCAAAAGTTTCTCCTTTGTGGCGCCAAAATGAGGAAAGCCGCTGTTAGAAGAATGGAACTTTCAGATGTATATGTTTTGATGTGGATATAATATTAGGCACAAAAACAAAAACACTTAAAATATGCAAATATCATGTTAGAAGCACAAAATGGTTTAATTTTCTTTCTTTCTTTTTTGGTTGAAGTTTTAAATTTCTTTGATATTAACTGTTGATTTTCCCTGAAGTTATCAAGAGCTTAGATAACCGCAATTATAACACGATAGAGTTAGATTTGAGTGTTAGTCATTATCAATCGATGAGTAATTACTTTATGATTTGTGTTTTTATTTTCTCGATAAGTACGTTTTTAAAGATTTGAATTTTATTTTCTTCCTTATAAGAATGAGATTACCATAATCTCAATCAACATTTTGTTTAATCAATGATTACTTTAATAAATAACAACCTGCAATTATAAGAAAACATGTCAATGCATTTCCTAGCATTGGGTAATTTCTTTGGACATAAAGTTGGGGATGTCCCATTCTTTATATTTGGAAGCATCTTGGCTTGCTCTATCATGTCATGTAAAGGATCAAATTAAGCTAAGCCACTTTCATAGCAAGTTAATTGTACAAACCCAAATTTAAAAAGGGAACAATATGCTCGTTTTGACATGCTTCCTTGCTTAAGTGAAGACACCCTACCTATATCATATACAGAAAAAAATTCTAATTATATTTGATAAAGACTATTCTAAACTTCAACTACATTTCATAATTTCACATCATGGAATATTCGAAAATAAGTTTGCAACTTAAAACTTGAAATTAGGAAAACTACTATATATCTTAACAAATATTCATGCTTCAAGAATTAAATGGTCTCTATAATCCATTATAAACAAGGCAACAAAATATTGTGATTAAATAATATTTTTTAAATTAAAATATTGTAATTTAGCTAAGTACTGAATATTGAATATATATTGAATAATATGTATTTTAAATAAATGGTATTTAAAAGTATGAGATTATATATCCTTCACCAACAAAGAATGCCTTAGAGAGAAAGTATCATGCATTTTTATTTAGAATGAGAGACACTAATAATTTAAGATAACAAGTGAAATTAATTCTACAACTTTTAATTCAAAAGGAAACTCTCATGCCAATAAGACATAGGGTCATAGGTTGAAAGGGAAGTATCATACATTTTTTATTATTAAACATTGGAGATAAGCTTATTTAAAATATTGTAAGACAGTGAGAATTCAAACATTAGTCCCTTACGTTACGAGGGATTAGTAGCTTTTTTCCGCTAATGTACTATGAACCAAATTGGGTTCACAAACAAGGTTGAAGCTACATTTTGGACCTAATTAGCCCAATAAATAATAGGCTCATGCATCATGAATGGCCCAAGGGAAAGGGTATTTTTTTAAATGGAAACAAGGGAAAGGATAGTAATGTCTAACAAAGTCTTCATTTACACCAACGGTTGGTTGGATCAAGTGGTAAGCGGCTTATTTCAACTTAAGCAAGATCTCGAGTTTGAGTCCTTGTGTATGCAGTAGCCACTGTTGGGAGACTCATCCACTATTTCCAGGTAGGCGACGCGGGTCGGGTCCAGATTAGTCGGAGCAAAGCTCCAGAGACCGGGCGGAAAACAAAAAAAAAAGTCTTCATTTACATGAGTCATATAATTGTTAAAATCAGATTAGATGATTAGATTTAAGTGTGGTTGAACATGATTAGGTATAACTATTTTTTTTATTATTATTTGTTTCATTTTAAAGATTTGAGTCCTTAAACTTTTTTTTATCTAGACATAAGTATCCTATAAGAATCATGTTCGATGAACTATCATTTACAAGATGCTGATATTTTTCTCAACAAAGATTCGAATAGTAATTTGTCACATTGTGAGAAATTAACTGATTATATTGGACCCAACCTTATTGATGAGTTCTTAACCTTATTTGAGAGAAATTGAACTTCTATTGTTAAGCCCAATTATTGTTAGTGAATTAACATGCGCATTTATTATTAGAAAAAAAGTAGATAAGTCTAATAAATGCTTACCTACATTTTAAATTCATCTTTTGTCTATCCTTACCTTTCCTATTTATCAACATATGATAAGGAACATCTTCTAATTGAGGAATCATAAATATTTTCTCTCTCTAAAAGTTAGTATGTGTCAATTGAGAAGAAGAAAGAGTGCATGCTTGATTTGTATATTCTTTTCTCTCTCTTAATTTCATTTCAGAAATATTTTGCAATTTGAATTTTCATAAATTTTACTTTTTTTTTCATTTTGATAAAAGAAAGGGGAAATTTAGTCTCAGGTCCCAAATAAGCAACTTATTTAAGGAATGGTCTCATGGATGAAAATATTTATCAAGAGGTCCCATTGACAACATGAGGTCCTATGTATTGACAACATCATGCGCTGTGTTGACAACACCTCATATTGTCAACGGGACCTCTTGATAAATATTTTCATCCATGGGACCATTCCTTAAATAAGTTGCTTATTTGAGATCTAAGACTAAATTTTCCAGAAAAACCTTGAAACGTACTCTAAGTAAAGTTCTTGATGTGGGCTGTTGGCTATTTAGTTACTATAAAGAAGTGATTTATGAGGCCATTAAGATGGTTAAATTCATACGGCCATTAGGCCTATCCATCATCAACTAATTAATCCTACATTTATTTTTGTCCAATTATTCCAATTATCGGTTATTAATATATAAAATAAATGATTTATTTTATAAAAATAAGATTTTGCCATTAGCAAAAGTAATATTTAAATTATTTATTCAGGGTGTGGCTGCACGTTGCCCAATAAAACTTATCTCATACAAAAGAATAAAATCTACAACTACTAAATCCATACATCTAACGATTAATTGATTGATTGAACAATAATAATCATGGGGTTAAAATATATTTTTGCTCCATAAATTTTCGTTCATCTACACCCAACACGTACAATTTTTTAGAGTGCAATGTGATTTTAAAATTCTAAATAGAAGCAATATTGCACCGGTCTCTTAATATAATTAATTTTAACAGTAAAAGTTAAACAAAAAAGTTATCATCAAGTTTCAAAACGTTTTAAAAAATTGGTAAAATTACTATTAGATCATAACAGTAGCTGATCTGATTATTATTGACGGCTGATGGGGTTGTTAATGGTAATCAGACCAACTACTACTGGGATCTGGGATCTGATGATAATTTTGTTAATCTTTAAAATATTTTATTTATTATTAAATTTCCTTTTCTTTTACCGAGGATACTAGCCTTACTAGTATGTTATAAGGGACTATTCCCTTCATCTATGGGTGTGTTTGGATAGCCCGTTGGGAAAATAAACACAGATTTCAAGGTAGTTTATATGAGAGGAATTTTATTTCGGTAAGTGCATCCGGACGTTTACCAATTATTCCAGTTGTCTTTGAGTTTGTATTTGTCCTCAAAGTTGCTGAAAGAAGTCAATGCTTTGGACCGAGAGGTCGGTCAAATAGGTGTCCATTATTATAAGCAGCGATAAACCCCGCTAATCACGCGACGTGCGTGAAGCTAAACCCCACCGCTCTTTCACTTTCAGTGCACATTTTCATCCCCCAATACCAATTTCTTTTCTTCTCACCCCCTCGTTTATACATTTCGCAGAATCCCCACACTCGGAGGAAGCCCAAGCTCGAAAATTTTGCAGCAATGGAGGACAACGAGGAGGTGGGTGAGGAGTATCTCTTCAAGGTTGTCCTGATTGGCGACTCTGCTGTTGGCAAGTCCAATTTGCTCTCCCGCTTTGCTCGCAACGAGTTCGATAGCAATTCTAAGGCTACAATTGGGGTTGAGTTTCTGACCCAAGTCGTGGAAATTGATGGCAAAGAAGTTAAGGCTCAGATCTGGGACACTGCTGGCCAAGAGCGATTCAGGGCTGTTACTTCTGCTTACTATAGAGGTGCTGTTGGGGCTCTCATTGTTTACGATATCAGTAGGAGAACCACTTTTGAGAGCACCAAGAGGTGGCTCGAGGAGCTTTCTAGTATGTTTATTCTAATACTCTGCTCTTTGATTTCTGTACGCTTTTATCTTTATCATAGTGTGTCTAAGTGTCCTAAATGCTGTACTGTGTTTTCTTTTTGAACTATTATGGTGATTCATATATCTGTTTCCTTTCTCTGGATATTTTGAAAGGGAAAGCAGGCCTGCCTTGTTTCTCTCCTTTCGGTTCGAGGGGTTTACTAGTAAAATTATAGACAATTTTAATTAGTTAGTAGTAAGCTGTATTGAATGAATTCTCAAGATAATATAAATAATAATGCAAACGAATGAACATAAACAATCTTAATGGTTTATACCTTTGTTGTGAAACATTCTTAAGCTCTATAGTTGTTGATAAACTTAAAAGGGGGGGGTGTGTGTTGCATTGTTCATTTGTTCAGTTGAAGAATCTAAAAAAGATCAACCAAGTCATTCTTAATAGATGAAAGCGACCTTGTAAACCAGATAGAGCTCCTAACTCGAATTAATTAGGATTGTTGAGAACTGTCGTGTGCATTAACTAGCATTCCTCCTCATTATGCATTTGACATTTTGCTAAATGTTGCTTCAGTCTACTAGTATGTTACTGTTACTCTCTGCTCTTAATTTGCTTTACTTTCATTGCTTTCTTGTTTTTTTTTATCGCGTTTGAAGGGAAAGTAGCCCTGCCCGTACCTCTCTTTTGCTTTCATGATGATTAATTGATTTGCAAGTGACGTTAAATAAGAGTTGGGTCTCCTTCTTTATGTATTGCCTCTGTAATCCACTTGCTTGGTTAGTTATTTCTTTATTGGCACATAATATTTACGAAGGTAAGTCCATGATTAATTAGGGTTTTTTTTTTCATGGGGATATTATACCCAAATAACTATCGATGACCTTATGAGAAATTTTATAATGGGAATCAAATGTGCATGCTGACTGATGATTAAAAAATATCTGGCAAAAAAAATGGTTATAAAGAAATATCATAAATTTATAATTTGCAAACTTGTTAAAACTGGAAAAGTGCCAGAGATGCTATCAATGATGGACGATCCCTATGCATTATGGAATGCAAGCTTTTTTGGTGGCATTTACAGGTTTATTAATTAATGTTATATATGATTAGAGTTTCAACAACAATGGATTGTTTGTTGTATTTGGAAGATTCTTTTCTATTGGATATGAATGGGATTTTGCCTATTTACAGTGTTAGATATGCAATTAATTGAGATAAACTATCCTCTTTGATGATATTTATCAGAGTGCAATTTCCTAAACCTATTTGGTATAAAATGAAAAATAGATTCCGTTTCTAATGCAAAGAAAGTGAAATATGAAATGTTTATTATGTCATTTTGATCATTATTCAACAGTGACTTTTTTTATTTTTCTTTTTCTGCCCCTGCAAATGAGTGTCATTTTTTCTCCATTCGTCAAGGGCTAACATGGCTTTCAGAAAATAAGAAAAAAAGGGAGAAAAAAACTCAGTTGCAAACAAAGAAGGAACTGAATCAGTTTTACTTAATCTGCCTTTCTAAGTAGAGAATAAGTATTCCCAAGAATTTCTTTCTGGTAAATAACCTTTGATTTGAAGAATCATTATGTAATATGCTCGTGATGATGAAACATTCAGAACACTGCTCAAAATCTTTTTTTTTTTTGTCTTTTTTATTAAGACTTCATTTCAGGACCTGTATGGTTTGCATTGCCATGTTCATCTTTGATGTGGCTAGAAATATTGTGTAGTTACTTACTCTTCAGTTAATGAATTATTGCGTTGAAGATTATTACAAGTTTCTGACTCTTGCATGAACAACCATGCAGTTCATTGTGACACCACAGTGGCAAGAATGTTGGTGGGGAATAAGTGTGACCTGGAGAATATCAGAGAGGTTACCATAGAGGATGGCAAAAGCCTTGCAGAAGCAGAAGGCTTGTTCTTCATGGAGACATCTGCACTTGATTC
>JANTPZ010142403.1:0-17450 GCA_025593235.1 Vachellia pachyceras
TAAATCTTTTTTACTTTTTTCTGACTTTGTTTTATTGATTATATTGGCCTCCCCTTTAACTTTCTCTCTCACCTTCCTTTTATATGGGATACGTAACAAAAGACACGACTAATTAAATACGGGCACGCTTAATTCATTAACGCCAAATCAATAATTAAACGGCAGGTTCCATAAATGCATAGGTTCAATATCTTCATAATATATAAAAATATCAGTTCGTCTTTTTGTTTCACGCATACTAATTAATTAATAAATTATTATGTTAATTTGGATTTTGTTGGTGATTTGCAGCTGCCAAACACTCTTGGGTTTCTGTTCGGAATAATTCAAATGGTGCTTTACTTGATGTACAGAAACGCCAAGCCAGTGGTTCTTGAGGATCCAGTGAAGGTTCAAAAGCTATCTGCTGATCATGTCATCGATGTTATGGAGGAAGATGCAAGTGACAATAATAATAATGCAAAGGAGCAAAGGAAAAGCTTCAACTCTGGAGAAAAAGTTTAACTCAGGACAACCGGAAGGGAAAGGAGAAAAAGAAGAAGAAAAGAAAGAAAGAAGAACAAAATTTAACATAAAAAAGAGCAGTTAATTACTTTTCTTAGTGGAGCTGCATGCAAAGCAATTTGAAGAAACAGACATCGTGTGCTATAATGGTGTGGTTACTTTTGCCTGTACGAGGCACAGTCAATTATTATTTAACCCTATATATATGGAACCGTTAGGGTCTTCTTATATATATATACATAAACACGTGTTATGTTGTTGCTGTTTTATGTAATTTTATGTGTATCTTTCAGCCAAATAAATGCCCATTTTATCTTTATGAATTTCTCTATAGATAACTGAACCATATATATATTTTGCCTGTACAAAATGATTAATTCATTTGTATAGTTTTCCTGCATGCAAATTTAAATTAATTAAAGGTCTTCGTGTCGTGTTTTCATATGTCATGCACGACAAGGGAGCAGATATAAAGGCAACCTTAAAAGTAAAATTTATCCTCACGACTTGTTTTTTTTTTTTGCCCAAAAAAAATTTTATCTTCATGAAGACAGAGTTACAAGTTGGTGACCCAGAAAAAAAAAAGAGGATTAAAAAAACTCGACACTATGATTATTATATACTATTCTGGTCTAAATCATTGAAAGTGAATAGAGTTATGTAAGTAATGTAACAGAGAAATAATGTTTTAAGATTTTTTTTTGCCCACACTGCCCAGAACCCGTTATAACATTTTTAATTATATGTGCGATGCATGAAGAAGTGCTAAAAGATAAATATCTTTAAATGTTTTTTGGGGTGTTAGCCTTTGACTTTATTAATTAATCGTGTGCGCCGTCACTTATAATAATTACCAACAATATTCACATGCCAATAATTGGATCATACTTGCAAAAATGATTGACTTTGTTAAAAAAAACAAAGATAAATGACGGTGGATAGTATAGACCCTCAAAATATCATCCCGTACGTTATAATTATGCATGGGGGGCAAGCGTATCGCTCGAGTGAACCCACTTGTCCTTTTCCCTCTCGCGTCATAAAAAAATGGCTAGAAAATTATGAAGGAGTTGGTTCCACTTGGCTAAACCTTGTGAAGTCTGGAGCCACCGGTTGAGATAATCTTTAACCCAAAATAATAATAATAATAAAAGCACTATATAAGCCAATACCTATGAAATTGTCGTCATCAATCCATATCTCTAAAATATTGATTATATTTATAGCAAATTATATAATTTTTTTAGAGTTATGAATAATGCGAGTCGTGTTCCAAATTCTTGCATTGCACGCACCTAGCTGTACCAGTAGAAAGTATCTATTGATTTATGATTAAACGTAATGTTATATTTTAATATTGATTTGTTATGCTCTAATTTTTTTCAAAGCTTTCTATCAAAATCACTAAAATTCTACCTTAAGTATTGGTCCCAGTCAAGGGTAAGTAACTTTGGGAAACTAAGACAACCACACACGTAGGCACGTAATAAAGGAACGCGGCTGATTCTGCAAGATGTGAACATTTTTAACCCATCGTTTTAATTAGTGATGAGTGTTGAAAGTTATACATGCCTCTTGGCTAACTAGAAGAGCTGATAGAAGATTTTCATATTATGTATCCCTTCAATGACACAACTTATAACTATTTTTTCTAAATATAATTATTTAGCCATGTTCGAAGTATTATCGGATACTAAACGTAAGTAATTCTCTCGGTAAAAATGAAAAAAAACTCCTTATTGAGGGTTTGACGTGAATCAAGAGTCTTTCAACTAACTTTGCCCTATTAATTTAAATAACTATATATATTTGAGTTAATTATTATGATTTGACGTGATTAGTTATATGAAAATAGTAAGTTGATTTGAACTCCATCGTATAACCGTATGTTGTTAATTAAAAAAAAATGCACTGAGGACGACACAAAGCAATCGTGGAAAGGGAAAAGGGAAGGAGGAGAGGGAGAAGATAATGGCAGCAACTGATGAGTCACAATGAGAGGATAAGCATTCGAAGGCTTTACGCAAATAATAAGTGAGCCAAGGTTGGCCCTAAAAAGTATGATGATATGCTTTTGTCCAAAAAGCATGCATACATGCACTGCACATTATATGGCTATTAGCTTATTTGGTGGTTCCCTTAATTGGTACACTTCAACCAAAACTCCTTCATTCAATTCACTTTGCATATCGATATATCAGATAGAGAGATAAGGCTTTGTGATGTAATGAACCACTTGTTGCCTCTTCTGCTTTAACACTAAATAAAGCACTAACCCCATTATTTCTAGCTAGTTGCAACTATCAAATTCCAAGTCTTCCTCTCCTTCTTCTCTATATTGCTTTCTTTTTTCTTTTTTCCCCTATTGATTCTGTGATTATCCCTACCACTTCCATAAATAAATAATGGATCATTTATTTCGTGCCTATATTGTGTGGAGGGAAGGAGAAAGGGACACAAAAGAGAAATTAGCACAACATTGGTGGATATATCATATTATTGATTAAAGAACTAGGCTGAATTGGACGGTCTAGTCGGTTAGACTATTTGCCGGAGTTGTTAATAGCTTCGTTTGGACTGGGAAAATGTTCTTATGGCTTAGTCGGGTTAGACTGATGTTGAGCTAATATTGAACCCAAAGTTAGATTGAGAATTAGAAGATTTTTGGAAAACTAAATGATTTTTTTTTGGCTGATGGAAAATTGATGAAAGAAACTATATGAAAATAAAAATCTGATTCTCTCTAAAAAAAGTAATATTATTTTAATCATTTGTATCTATATCACGCTATATGATTGTGAACTTCATATATTAATTATGATGTTATTATATACATATAGCCCGTTTGGGAACACGGTGGAGAAGTATTTTTACGTAAGTCGAGATAAATACATGAAGGGGATTACCTTATTTTACAGAAAAATACTGATGAACGTGTGTTTATATCATGTAAATGTTGAACCAAACATGCACATGATTGTTTTATATTGAATTATTATATTACTGGTTTCATCGTTGATCCAACGGGTTAAAACCATCATAGGAATAGTGAACTTCTTACCTTAACGTACTGTTCGGCTTTTAAAGCATCTGTATCAGAAATGATTCCATATTCTTTTCGTTTTATTTTGTATATATGTACCCTTTTTCTTAGAAAAAAAATTTGAGGAAAAAGGGGGGCCATTTCAGTGGCTATAACCTGAGGAGCGAGCCAATGATTGGGTCAAAAAAGGTGTGTTCATATCATTTTGGGTTCCCTTTTGAATCGATTATCTATCTTCAATAGCTGCCTCAATACCACGTGTCGTGCATCAACTTTTACATATGGAGGATCCATTGCTTACCTCATGCTTTATTTCAATCTTATCTTGCCCTCTTCTCTTCCTTCCTTTTTTCTCAAAATTTTTGTCTTTTCTCCTTTCACCCTGTGTTAATTCGCTTCCATCACCATCACCATCATCTCTCTCTTCTTTGTATGTGGTTTTTGGTGCATCTTCTCTACACATTTCCCATTCAAGTCCCGTCCATCTATGCTTTTCTGCCACATGATTAATCACAGGTCTTGTATATGTTCACTCTTCTCTTTCCATCCTTTTCTTTTTCCCTTTTTTTTTGCTTGGTCTCAAATGAATCAAGGAGAAGAAGACGATATATATGCTCGTGTATAAATTACGAACAACGATCTTAATTTCATTGGCTTTTAAGTGTATCTTCATGGTCTCATCAGGTGCCCTACGCCGTCCATATATGACGTATAGCAGAGAAAATGAAAATTAAATATACATGATGGTGATCTTCATGATTAGATACACTAGCTAGCTATTTGAATTTTGGTAGAGAAATATCTGCGCTTTAATTTGTTTTGTTTGATGAGTGACCGCTTTTGCTTTAGTTTAACTTAGTATCTCAGTTATTGACTAATTAATGATTTTGTTCTGTTATTGCTTTATTATTCTAGTTAAGTTTTAGTATTTTTGAAATCTTACATATCTTGGCGATCGATTCCAAAAGAATATTTTCTCATCACTGGATCGTTAGGAGAGGGACGGTTTCTGCATATATTTAGAGAATGTGAGGGGAAGGAGAATTTGCATTTGGCAAATACGTACTTCAAAGTTGTTTCAATCACTACTAAATTATTGAAAAGAGCACTGATCAGCGTGCACAATGATTTGAGGCGTAGGTGAAAAGGATTGGATATTAATGATTATTAATTGAAGTGCATAATATTAAAATGTAATAATTAAATTATTTCATTTCGATCGAAATTGATGGATCAAACTAATTACGGACCTTATTTAAGAAATTTAATTATTATTATTATTTTTTAAAACCGTGTTTGACTCTTGGAGAAAAACACCAGTCAATTAACCAGGCCTAAATTCACAAGATAGAGGAATGGTGTAATGGTCCAAACATAATTGGAAGACTCTTTTCATGAGCATGGGATTATCGGCTTTCCATAGAGCTGGATCGTGGCATGCGTTGTTCGACTTGGCTTCCATCAATTATTGTTGTCCAGGCTTAAATTCACAAGATATGTCGTCCAGGGCAACGTAACGTATAGGCGTTTATTATTATTATAATTTGCTTACTACCAATAGGTGTTTATTCTAACCAACAAAGGCTTTAGTTGCTTAAATATAAGATTTCAAATTCGAACTCATGTAAATACAGAAAAACATATTTAATAAGGTTACTCTTGATTAGCCAGACAATAATGCTTGAATCTCAGTCAATGAGATGGCCTTATATCAAAATAAGTATTGCATACTTGTTTGTTACTTGAATGCTAATTGAAGACATCTATATAATTATTATGTGTGCAATCCTATTTAAGATGTTGTTGAACACTAAATATGAATATATCTTGTAATAATATTTTAAAATAACCCAACTTCCATTGTAGAATGAGGAATTTGAGAAAGGGAAGATAGTGGAATGGTGCATGTAATGGTCCAAACATAATTGGAAAACTCGTTCATGACATGGGATTATCGGTGTAGGGATACCTTGTTCGACTTGGCTTCCATCAATTATTGTTGTCGATACCGTCGACCCATTCCCAACCCCCCCGGCCAAAAACATACAGAGTGTCAGATTGAGATCTTATACATATTTTGACCCCGATCGACTACAATACAAAATAAGTGGCTTCCATTTTTTACCCGTCTCTTGCGGGACATTTTAGACCTTTCACATTTGATCCCCTTTCCAGGAAATCCAAAAAAAAAATCCTCCTGACTGCTCCCCTGTACGCCAAAAAGGAGAGGGTTTTTATTTGGTAGCCCAAAAAAAACGCCGATTAAATTTGCGGCCATGTACCAATTTAAAATATATGAGCTCTTAGGATTTAAATTGTAAAATGCTAATTCAACTACTTAAGGTTTATTTGGAAGTTTGCTAGAGAATAGCTTTTATGGAGTTAGAGGAAAAGCCTAGATTTTGGAAAATATATTTTGGGAGAATAGTTTTTAAGGATTTCGAGGCAAAACCTAGGTTTTGAAATGTAATTGTGTTTAGGAAGTTATTGGCTTTTAAGAAGTTCAAGACAAAAGGTAAGTAGGAAAGAGAAAATTTATTATGAGAGAATGTGTGATTTGATAAAAAAATAACTTTTTCAAAGTCTACGGTTTAAACACAAAATTTAGGATTTAAAAAAATGTGAGTGTTTGAACAGAATTTATGTTTTAAGGAGAGGATCCAAACAAACATTTAATCTTGTCATCAACAAACTGTTGGTTTAGTGGTAAGTGGTTTCCCCTTGAGGAGAGGAACATGAGTTTAAATCTTGGGAAGTGTATTCGTTCAAAGAGGTAAAAAAACTCAAAGTAGATTGATGTGTTAAAAAAAATACTTCATTTCGTCTATTGCTTGAGAAATATAAGTGATAATAACTATTTCATATTCTCGTATTTGTTTTATTTCATACAAAGGCCATAATAAATAACAAAAGAGAACCTGCATAATCAATACGTGTTGATTCTAGCAAGAGGGATTTTATCTGTTTAAATACAACATCGAGTTTAAATTTTTGTAAACACAAAAATAAAAAAAAAAAAAAGTTTAGGAAGAGTTACCTTATAAGAGAACTCACACGTTAAAGAAAATGATTTTGTGAAAAGGCTTACCCTTCATTAACTAACACGATGCGTAGCGAGAATGATAGAGCGAGACTGTAGGCAACAATCACGGACTGGAACGTTAATTAGCGAGAGATTGTTGCGAGATCCATGCACGTGAACAGTGGTCACGTGGAGTGATTAATTCCATTACACGTAAGGGCAAACACTAGCGTACACGTGTTGCTTTGATTTTTTTTTTTTTTGAATAGTGCTTTGATTTTAAAATACGTGCAATTCGCGAACATGAGGCCATTGATTTTGGCAGATTTTAAAAAGTGAGTCCAAAGCAGAACGCACAGACATCCTGGAAAAGCAGGAAAAAAAAAATGAGAAACGCTGAGCATCAAGAACGCGCACGCAAGAGAAGGAAGGGATCATTGAAACGCACGTCGGGCTCATCGCCATCACCGACGTTTAAGGGCTTGTTTGATAGCCCGTTTGGGCAATCAAAATTCATTCTTACGTTTATTGAGATAAAACTCCTCTCATATATTTACCTCATAATCTGTATCCGTTCTCCCAAACGGGCTATCCAAACAAGCCCGTAACTATCTCCCTTCTGTCTTCTTCTTTATCCTTTTCTTCAATATTATTATGGGTTGGATTAAAGTTATGTGTGGCTAATTCTCTTTAGATCTAGAGTAGTTATGAACTGATTTAAGGATTTGAACATGTTTGATCCATTTATTTATATTTAATTTTAATTGTGTTTATTCAGTTTAAATCTTATTGTCTCTGCTTAGTGTCTGATTAGTAATAAGTATGAATATGGGAAATTTAGATTAACCTTGAAATGGGGATCTTAATTAGACCTTTAAACTGAGTAACGTGAGATTAGAATTTATCTCTAATTTACCTTTAGGATAGGGACATACTTACAAGACTCATATAATCATATTAGAGTGAGATCATTTGGGTTAATGCCTTTTGAATAAGCTATTTAGAAATAATAGTTTTATTTGAGAGAGTGATGTAGATTATCGGAAGGCACTACATCTATTTATACTCTATATTAACAGGTTAAAATTTAAATATACTTATTTGAGTAATTACATGCTCTAAAACTTAAAAAGGCATTAACTGCTCTAGATCGCTTGTGTCAATTGATCTTTTTTAGTACGTTTGAATTAATATTTTAGTTCATTTAAATTATCATTATTTTATTTTTTCAACTTAAACGAAATTAAAATTTCTAGTGCCTATTTTTCAGTAAGATTGAGTCTATGTGGGATCGATCTTAATTTACCATATATTATTTTCACGACTCATATATTTACGGCGCATAATTAAATTTTGGTAGAACTCACACGTAAGGGCTAACACTAGCGTACACGTGTTGCTTTGATTTTAGGGAAATTTACTGTTTGGTCCCACATAAGGAACTTATTTATCAAATGGTCCCAAAGTTTAAAATATTTAAAAAATGGTCCCATTGACAACACGAGGTGTTGTCAATACAGCACATGGTGTTGTCAGGGGTTGTCAAGTGACAACCCCATGCACTGCATTGACAACACGAGATTGTCAATGGGACCATTTTTTAAATATTTTAAACTTTGAGACCATTTACTAAATATCTTCATTATATGGGATCAAATAGTAAATCTTCCTTGATTTTAAAACACGAGCAATTTGCAAACACGAACCAGTTTTCTCGTTATGGTCGGTGTGCGTTGTTCGCCGAAGAGTGTGAGGTCAACTTTTTTTTTTCCAAAAAAAAAGGATGGAATGGACCATAGGTTGTAAGACAACCTAAGCTTCTTACTCTAGGGCCTTATGGGTTTAAGGAAAATAGAACACAGAATTATTATAAGGATGGATCTAAAATCTTTAGGTGGATTCATGGGTTAAAAACTGAGCCCATTACTTGATTCTATGTTGGCTGGGCATCATTAACAATGCATATGGCAGGCCACAAACTAAAAAACGAAGACTAGTGCACCCCAAGCAAAAAATCAACCCATGGTGATCCACAGGGATTAGGGATTGGATCTAACGAAAGGGATTAATCCCCATAAAGTAGTGAATTAATGTTTTAATCTTATTTGAGGATGTACCCACATCTAACGCATGACAATGTCTTGAACATTATTGCTTACTGTAAAAAAAATACACGTGCTGTAGAAAAAAAAATTGACTCATGGTAAACAAATTCATGGCATCAACAACAAATCTTATTATTGCTATCAAGTTTTACAAAGAAGCAAAAGAAACAGAGCTAACATGTAAGAGGTTTAGACTTGACTGACTTGTATTGGTACATCAATCTTCACCCTACCACATTAGCGTATCGCCCTTTTGACATGAATTCGGAAGCAATTTCCTAAAAGTGTCCACATGGTTTATACATTTTATTTTTTAAAAGTGAAGCAACACATAAAATGTGAACTGAAATATCTGGAATATTTAAACATGTATAGATATAGATACACACACATCATTGAACCATTGGGCCAAGGAGAGAGAAAGTAATTCAGATCCGACATTACATTTCTTCTTGGGCCCTCAAGCTCGTCTGGGAGAGCATCTGGGTTTTGGTTTTATTTCATTCTGTATGCACAACAAAACCACATCAACTTGGTGTTTACTGGGAAATTGGCATTTGAAGGGTTGAAACACACACACACACACGAACGCACTCAGGGGAAAAAGAGAAAAAGAAGTGGAAATGGAAACCAAACTGATAACAATAAGACAAATTAAAGTTGCATTTCAATCCGTCTTGACGTCAGGGTTCTGGATAGAAGACTGATACAACACATCCTTGGCTCCAGAAGCATCCAGAATCTTCTTGCTGTATGGTTCCTTGGCCGAATCACCACTCGTGTACATCAACCTCAGTCCCCACTCCACCAATTCTGGGCACAATACCTTCACCACATGCCACATCCTCAACCACCCTGGTACTGTCAAATACCTATCTCCTCTGGCCACACTCTTTACTACTGCTTTTGCACACCCACTTGCTGATCCCACTGCCACTGCGCTCACCTCCACCTGCAAAATCAACCAAACGTCACTAACTGTCATCAACTAACCAACCAACTACATCTATCCATCTATCTGAACATAGTGTGCTTACATCTCTCAGATCCTGATGCACCTCCATCCCTCCTTCGCCCATAAAGTACTTGCCTTTGGTTATTTCAGACTCTATATAACCTGGTGTTGCTATTGTTATGCTTATATCTGACCCAACTTCAACCCTCAACGTCTCATACATGGAAACCAAAGCCGCTTTGCTTGCCTGAAACGTGTAAATGTAACAAGTACCGATTAATGAACTAATGGGTAGGAATTAGAAAGCAACATTGTGTTATATGGGCTTACACAGTACACATTTCTTCTGGGAGCCGGAATGAAAGAATCCATGGATGACATTACTAGGATTTTGCCTCGGCTGCTTTTTAGATGTGGTAAAGCAAAATGAGTCGTGTACACTGAACCCCAGAAGTTTGTATCCTGTGTAAAATACAAAACACATAAGACACAGCAGCGAAGAACTGATGAGAAGAGAAAACAGAGTAAAATATGAGTACGAGATCCTTATAAAGTTATACCATAATGGGTCTCATGTTGGTGATATCAATTTCTTCTTGGAACAACTTGGAAGTGGCAACACCCGCATTATTAACCAAGTGGTCCACTGCATCAAACAATATTAGGGTTTAATATTCTGGTATAGCTTCGCATCAAAGCCAGAGAGAGACAGAGAGAGGGTTTTACGTCTTCCAAAATGGTTTACAGTTTCTTCGACCATTCTGGAACAATCTTCAACCTTTGAGACATCTGCGTTTATTGTGATAACATCCGGAGATCCGAAATCTCGAGCTTTGTCTGCAACTTCCCGCAGTGCATTCTCTCTCCGACCAGAGAGTGCTAAACGAGCACCTCTTTTACCATACTCGTACGCCAAATGCTGCAAAATTGAGCGGAGAATTAAACTGATATCAATGAGCAGAGCACGATGATTCTAACGGCCAGGGAAAGGGAAATGGGAGTGGGATGAATTACCTCGCCGATGCCGGAGGAAGCACCGGTGATGAGGACAACTTTGCCGGCGAGGTTCTCGGGGAAGATGGAGTTCAAGGTGCAAAGAAAGAACTTGAGAGTCCAGTATGCGGGTAAGAAGAGGGCAAGAGAAAAGAAGGTGAAGGGAGAAGCAACGAGGTTGAGGAAACTGTTAATGAGTTCCATTGAATTAGTAGCAACAGAAGAAACAGGGAAGGAAAATGAAATGAATGATACGAAGAGAGTGAAAGCAACTGGGGTTTATAGAACACGAAAGGAGGTGCGATTGCGAATGCAAGGCAAGGTGGCACTAATGCATGCCATGTAAACGACACGTAGCTCAGAGAGATAGCGAACGCATCGGTGACTATTGTCTGGTGACGTTTTGATTTGTCCCGTAACGGGTTCCTTCCTCTCTGAATCGGTCACGCCCCATCACCAACATTATTATCAGACTCGAAAACGATACTGTTTCTAGAGTCGTTTGGGATTCCAATCATGATAAAGGACATGATACTTGAGCTCGCTAGAGTTCACGAGAAAGTAGAATAGAGAAAGCAGTGGGGTAAATAAAAAAAGTAATGTAAAAGTTGGCCAAAGTAAGAAACTTTGTTGCTCTGCTTTTACAAATGGAATCTGCTAGACGAGAAAGTTGCTCACACTCATGAACCAGAAATTATTTATTCAAGTTCTTCAAAACGACGAGTACTGGTTGAACGTATATTTGCCTTATAAACCAGAGAGAGACTTTGAGCATAGTTAAATTAATTACAGGGATCGGTATAACTCCATCATTAACTGTATTAACCACCATATCACTAAACTTTCCAAATTCTCAACTATACCCCAATGAGAAGCTGTCACGTTTTAGATGGCTAAGTTCAAGCCTCCTCTGCCTGAGGACTCTTGCGATGAATTCATCCGCCCTTTTGTTGAGTTCATCAGAAGCGTAAACCACACTCTGTTCCCTACTTTCTTCTCTGTTCATCTTCTTCACCTTCTCAGCAACTTTTTTCTCTTGTTTCTTTGATCTCTTGAACTGGGCTGCTGGAATTTGATGAGGCCATTGATTTTGGCAGCTATTGACGTATTCGTCGTAGAAGTGCACATGAGTGGCTGAAGAAGCATGACTATGGGGAGAGATGATTCTGGAATCTACTATGATGGCCAAAATGATAAGGTTGCCTATGATGAACAACATCTTTGAGCTCATTAAGGCAGAAGCAAAACCAGGAATTAACTCGAAGAAGACGACCCTCACAAGTGAAGAAACACGAGGGAGGCAGGAAGTGATGCAATAGAAGACAATGCAAGTTAAAACTGTCAAGAAATGGAAATACAGATGGTCTATAATCTTCTTCATTTGAGTAAGATCAATTGAGCTCAGGGAATAGGTGAGATGAAGAGCTCTGTGTCTTTACGCAGAGCAAAAATAAAGCTGACAAGTAATTATATAGATCAAGGCAGGGGTTGATTGGGAAAACCACTCGCATGTTAGTTTATCGTTACTTAAGACTTGTGAGGAATTAACGTACGACTTTAGGCAAAGTAATGGGACATGGTGACGTGGCTTTTTGTTGGCGAATTTCCTTTTTGATATCATAACTGTTTACCCACCTTATCTCTGATTGAGCTTAGGGTGGCTTTTTGGCCTCATCGTGTATAATTAATTTCATCTTAGTGCAATTGTTCGTGATTAGCTCAGAGAAGACATTATCGTGATCTTTAAGGGTGGCTGCTAAATCCAAGATTGGAAAAAAATAATAAGGCCAATGGCTTCTTCTCTGATTGAGAATCCACATCAAAGTGATGAAGTCGGGGATTATATTATTGGGGACAGTGTTATCTTTTTCATCATCTGCAATTCTTTTGGTGCAAAAACTTTGTTGACAAATGAAAATTATTTTGGACGATTCTCATATAAGAAAGCACTTTACGGGGCCTTGTTATACTGGATGAAAAGTGGGGAACATTTTGTTTACGAGGAGATCTTTAGTTGTTCCTTTAATTGAAACTTGTTCAAGAAGGCTTATCAATGAGGAGGGGAAAAAAAAGGAAATATGGAGATGCTTATAGAAATTATGGAGGAAAATTAATCCTTTTATTCGTCAATTTTTGATCCGGTTATAACTTAACCCATGAACTTTGACTTCGTACAACTTAGTATATGTGGTTATAACTCGATTGTGACTTAGTCTTTGAAATTTGATTTACCGCAACTTATTCTTTATAGTTTTAAACATTTTATAGGTTAGTCTCTATATTCTACAGAATAAATCATATATAATAAAAGGTCATGTGCTAAATTATAAAACGGTTAAAATTATAGAAACTGAGTTACAGTGAGTCAAAGTTCAGGGATTGAGCTATAACCAAATCAAAACTACAAGGATTGAGTTGCGCTAAGTCAAAGTTAAAGTTATGATCGGATTACAAGTTGATGGATCAAAATATTAATTTTCCCAAATATATATGCACACCTGTCCCTTGTTGGTCATGAAAATAATAAAAATAACTAGCATTTTAAATAAAACCTCATAATGTAAGACACTCATAATGATAAATCTAAAAGAAAGGAGTTGTACGTGGATAGATGTTTAGGGTTCAGACATTTTATAGGTAAAAACTATTTAGTTTTTTTATTAGTTTAAACAGTTGAACAATATTTAGAATGGTTTTTCTTCTGGAAAAAAATATATTTAAACCGATTAATTAAATTAGTTGAAGTATTTGAGGTAAATCCAATACAAGCCATATTCATAAAAAAAATACCCCCAACGTCCAACATTCTTGGAATAAATGCATAAGTTTGGTGGAGAATAGTTTTTACGGGGTTTAAGGTAAAAGTTAAATTTTGGAGAATAGATTTTTAGAGAATAAATTTTATAAATTTCGAGATAAAACCTAAGATTTAAAAAAAGTAATGATATTTGGGAGGTTATTGATTTTTACAGAGCAAGGAAAAAAATAAACAGGAAAGAGCAAGGTCCAATAATGGGTATAGTGGACCAGGTAAACGCCGTAAGGCCCAATAAATGAAGCAGTGGGATGGGCTTTTATCCTGGGCTTGGATGCAACACGTGTAATTCATTCTATGATACACATAAATACATGGATATGATGCAAAAGCAGGTAAGTGGGAACGAAAGTGATAAGCAAGACGACGAAGCTTGGGAATTCCGTCTTCGTCTTCTTCAATACACGTCGTGATCACCCTGCATCCCACGCGCAAACACCCCTATTTATTAGCCATCAATGAATATTATTACTACCATACAATCCTCCATTAATTAATTAAGAAAGGAAACGATGAACTCCAAAAACATGGATCGATCCTACGCACAGAGATTGAAGGAAGTGTTCAAGAGCTGACTTTCTTGGGGAGGATGAAATCGACAAATTTCTTCTTTCCCTTTGCGTTGTTACTAGGCGACTTCTGCTTCTTCTGTTCCTTTGGAATGGATGAATAAGAAGAAGAAGCCTGCCGGTGCTGGTGCTGGTGCTGTGTCTCTTTCCCTGTTACATATCTCCTGATTATTTGCTCTCTCACGAATCTCTCATACAGGAAGGCTGCTCCATTGAACTGTGGCAGCACCAACCACGCCACCGCCACCAGCTTCACATCGTACCATATCGGAATCCTTCACATATATATATATATTCACCAATCATTACACATGACTTACACACAGTCTACTCAACTCACAATTAAATGGATATGGCGCTGAAAATCTAATACTGACCACTCTAGAATTGATTGCAGAAGCATTTCTGTGAGCGTGAGAAAGGAGTATAAGATCCAGTAAGAGAGCCACTGCTCATCGTCCACCTTCGACGGCGACTCTATTGCCACCACAGACGCATACCTATCGTCATCATTCAATTCAGTATCTGTGTGTGTGTGTGTAGCCACCTCAACCCAAATTAAAACACAGCAATACTAAGTATACATAGGTGTACTACTCACAAGGGGTACAATAACGTCAACACCGGCCTGCAAAAACAAGAACAGCGTGTGAGTCACTGATTGGATTGACAGATACTCAGGAAAAGTAAAGAAGAATGAATGGCAAAATACCCAGCAAGAGAATGAAGGTGGGTGAGCAAGGTCCACAATTTGCCCATGTTCTTCCTTAAGCACAGAACAAACCTGATCGGATTCGGGGTAGCTAAACAAAGAGAGGAGATTAGAGAATGATAAGAGGGTTACTTGTGAAGAGGAAGGATCGGATTCTGCCTTCGGATCTGCTATGTTGTCACTTTCTCCATTAGTAGGTTTCTTTTTATACTGCAGAGGTCTCTGCCCACGTGTACGCGTTTGGTGTTGGGTCGGTGACACGTGGTCCAATAAGACTCGTCGATGCTTTCTATGGTTGCGGATTATCCGAAGAGAAGGACTTCACACTTACTCCCTCCGCTCTCACCAGTGACACTTCATGCCAATTATTTTATTCAACCATTAAAGAGGACACACACAATGAGACAGGTGGCACAAATCTTGCTACATTTATAATCGTAGAAGTCTCTTTTATTTATATCATGAACTGTATGTATGTATGTTAGAACATGAGCTTTCCACAATTGAGATATAAAGTAATAGAAAAATTAGTCCCTCTCATTATTCTTTTGTATTTTCAATTTGAGATCCAAGATTAACGGCGGTAGAAAGAATACATGCATACTAGATAAAAAGTTAGAATGTAACCCAAATAGAAATCATAGGGTGATAGGTCTCTTCTGTCTGGTAAAAGGCACAATGATGGTAACTGGGGGAATAGCTGTGACCAGTTAGATAACCTCAAAGGAGCAAATAAAAAGTCTCAATGTTGATCAATCAGTTAAGCTCTTGATGTGATGTTCCCACCATCAGAGAGCATTTTTAAATAGAGCTAATTATGGTTACCCGTCTAGGCTCAGCTTAAATGATTACGGGTCATACTTAGGATATTTTATTGATTCCCTAAATAATATATATAATGATATATATTATAATAAAATGTATGCACATAGTTTTTCTGCAGCAAATAAACCAAACTAAGGCTAGTTAATGATGATATTGGGACGGATCATCTAGCCTTTCAATTGAGAGTGGAGTCAAGCTACATCATCGTGCTTCATATCCATTTTATACAAAAACAAGTTTGGATGAGTTACATTCTGGGTGTCATTAGATTAGAGTTGAGACATGCCTTTTGATTCAAAATCTTTTTGATAAAAGTAATTACATATCACTTACAAAACAAAAACCGTTGCATTAGTAACGGAATTATTGATGCTATGACTTTTTCTGTTACTTAAAGATTCTTTTAATAACAAAAAAATGTTAAAAATGACTCTTTTAGAAAAAGTGAAGGTATCAAAGTAATACTGTTGGAGGCGTTGTTGAATACTCTTTACTAGATCCAACGCTTAGTTTTTTTTATACAACATTTTAGGAAAGGCGTTGGGTTCACCCACGATCCAAGGGCAAGGCACCTAACTCATGATTCACTTAGACCTGTCTCTATGGGCACGGGAGCATATCAAACAAGCCATTTAGTTCTAGCCACACAGGTAGGTTTACCCAACTTCACTAAGCTGTGGTGATACCTCCCCAAACGTCACGACTGGAGTCACAACAAAGTGACATTTCCTAATATCGAACCCTCTCCCTTCATGTCAGTTGATCAAAAGGACATTTTTCATTCACCTTTCATGATGTATTAAGCCCAGCCAATGATCCGAGAAGCTTCAGCGTTGAGAAAAGCCATGCAAAGGAAGTGGGCTTTGGAGGTCCGTGAGACAAAATTAGAATGTGATTATTGATAGCTGGTCAATGTTATTACGCCTTATCCAGATTGGAATTTCTGGTAATGATGACGCTTCCTAATTTTGGGCCAGTCAGGTCCTGGAAAATTGGGCTTAGGTCCAGTTATGAACCCATTCTGCTTGGACTCTTAGCATAAAATTCATTTTTTTTAAAAAAAACTCACGTTCTGACTGGCAAAAGGTCAGTACAAAATCCAACAGGGGAGAAATTATTATTAGTCCATGATGTTCCGAGTGATTGATTCTTTTTTTTTAACCATTCATTTACCAACAGCAGTTGGATTTACGTCGAATAAGATTGTGTTGGGTTACCTCCAAATGAGAAGATTTATATGCATATAAAATATACTTGTACAATCCTTCACTAATGTAAAAATATAACTACAAAGTTAATCTTCATATCAAGCAGTGGTAGGGTTATATATGGGTCATATTTGTCTTACCATTGGAAAAGCGTATTTAATAAGTTCAGATAGAACTTCTCTCACATGTTTAATCCGTAGGTCGAAAAAGTGACTCGTACTGTGAGAGCAGAAGAGGAGGATGCGGAAGGGATGGGATGGGATGGTTGTATAGTGTTGGAAAGTATTCATGCATGTTGAGTCTGTGAAGAGCCAGCCGTGTGTGTTGTGGCAAGGAATGTTGATTTAATTTGATTAGACAAGGGACGCTGAATTATGATTCATAAATGGATTAATGGTGTGAGGGTAATGATGCTTCTGATAGTGAACGGAATCTAATCATAATTCATGCCTTCTAATTATTGCCTCCACAGTCCTTTGCTGTTGTTGCACGTCCTTTAAGGTTCTTTCTTTTCTTCTTTTTTCTCAGTTTAATTAAAAAAAAAATGTTCACCACGTCACAACCCATCAAGATTACCGTATCTTCATTGTCTTGTACCTTAGCCACCATCAATTCCTCGTCACCATCCAATAATGCAGCTTTCTTCTGTTCTTAGGTCTCATCCCTTTGTGGCTGCTCTCACCTGCATTGCACCTGCTC
>JANTPZ010142404.1:0-30014 GCA_025593235.1 Vachellia pachyceras
CTGCTATTTCTTGATCCTCCTGGGAACCAGAAGGTTATGAATCCAGCAACCCACTACCAAAAATAACAGCAGAAAGTGAGATAGGCACTTCAAAGATCGCTTCATCCGAAATGGAGTAGGCCGAAGCTTAGGTGTAAACTTTCATGAGTTTGCTATTAGGTTCTTCTATGAGAACCTAACAATGATTTTTTTCAGTTCTACATGGTTAATAATTTCACCCCAAAAAAAAATGTTCGTCTAAAGAATGTTATGTAAGCTCTGTCCTTTAACTATAATTTCTAAATTTTTATTTGCACCTTTTCACATGAAAATCCTTTTGAGTTTATGGCCTGGAAAAACAGTTCACTTGCTAAACACTTGCCAACTCTTGTCCAAGTTCATAAAAAGTTTCAATAAAGAACATCAGCCATAAAGGCATTCATTTATGCAAAAGACTAATCCATTCAGATGTTTATGCCATTAAGTGAAAGTCCATAAATAGTTGCGATAAAATCTTTAATCGACGCAATAATGAAATCCGAGCTTCAGTGTAAAGTAAAACTCAACACCCAAGGGTGTGAACTAAGAAGAAATATAAAAGAATACCTAGCTTTTGGGCCTGGGCCCCATTGTGAAATTTATTTTAAAAAAAAGGCAAAAAGATACCTGGATGCAGAATAGGAAAAGGCAAGCTATACCCAGCCATGAATGCAGGCTGTAGAAATTGTCGATGCCCTTGTCAATGTGAAACTTCCAAGCGGCCCACACCCCAATCAAACTTAAAATGAAAGAAACAAATTGTAATGCAAGATGAACACGTTTTTTGAAGTCTTTTGTTCCTCGTAACGACTTATATGCAAGCATCGCTGCACAAAGTTGTTAAAAAATGAAGTCAATCATCAAATATTAAATTGTCAGGAAGCATAACTGGGAAATTACCAAAGGATGGATTCGTAAAGAAACAGCTGTTTGGTAACTAAAGAAAGAGAATGGAGTTAATCAGAGTTGGCAAGATATACTTTTTTGAACAAAGCGGTTTAAAAGCATTTTGAAGGCACTAGCTAGCCCACCAATCTTGTATCACATTACCTACCCAGAACAAAAATAAAATCCCGTCATCTTCCTACCCCTGGCTTTTCTTAAGTAGGAAAAAAGCTTCCTTTGGTACCAGTAATTAAACCGGGAACTTCTAAGTCAACTTCAAGCATCAAAGCTAAACCATGATGACCAAAATTATCAGTTAGGAAAAAAGCTTCCTTTAGATACCAAAAGTACCATGAACGAATGACAGGAAACATATCCACTATTCATATGCTCATTTCTCAATTTTAGTGGCAATGCTAGGGAGAAATGTTACAAGGACATAATGTTGGCTTCGACGGTGCAATTTTGATATACTCCACTCAGCACTCCAAGCAGTTATAAGAGTTAATTTAGAAGACACGTGACCTTCTAAACTATATCTGATGGGGGATAATTTAAAAGACAAGGCTTTCAGCCCTTGAGCTATGTAATTTAGATGTTGCACGGTCAACAAACATTGTCATGATCTAAAGGTAATAGATATAGCAAATTCTCTACCTAACTTCTGGGGGCAGGGACAAACAAGAACAACCAGCATTCAATCAACATTACTTTGTCCTCTTCAAACCATTTTCTAATTTTCTTTAAAGTCAACACACTACATCAACCAAGAATAAGTGGTTTGATTGAAATCTTCATCTATTTTAGCATATCTAATGAAATTCGATTGCCTTGTGTTTGTTCGCTTTAACTTTAAGGCAAAACATAGCAATAGCTTTGAAGATGTCATGAAGTGGAAGTTGGAGTCAACAGATTTGTTCATCCATGTCATTAAGATAAAATAATGTAAGCATTTTGGCTTTATACAAGCAATCAGACATAGAATCATTCTACATAAAATATGGGTTACACATAAATAAAATGGCAGGATCATATCATGTTAGTCATATCTTTTATATATGCTATACATATAGGAGGATAAGAGTCAGAACAATCAAGGTAAATCAACAATGACAATGAAAATCATAAATTACTAAAACAAAAAATGTATTAACAGATCATAAAATTGTTAATCCTTTTCCAGGACCTAGAGCTTCCAATAAACCTATAAATATGAATAGACCAGTAACACTACATTTTGTGCTAACAAAGATGAACACTAAGTAAAAAGGCTAATATGATTTTGGGTATGATTTGCTGAATTACTTGAAGCGAGAACACCCACAAGTTTAGTTACGCCATTCAGTCTGTGCTATCAATTTCTCACTTCCATGAACTCTATAATAACTAGTTTGTTGATTATTCATGTAATACATATAAATAATTCATTCATTGCAATTAGACCAATATGTTCACAGTGGAATAGTGGATTGAAAATTCTTGATGGTATATCTTCAGTGTTATCCAAGGTAAAACAATGAAGAGCCTTTACCTTCACCATTGATTAGGATAAGTCCAATCACCATCAACACTGGATGGACCTGCAGTGTGCATAATAACAATAGAGTCGTCAAACTTAAGGCATAAGGGGGCATATAAATTACCTACAAAGAAATAATTCACTGGAATCACATTTATCAGAAAAATAAATTTAGAAATTAACGATATCGGTCAACAAACAAACACATCGATTCAAATGTGATTTCCATCGAACAGTGCAATAAAAAAATGGAATCTCAGATAAAACACTAGTTCTTTTTTTGTTTTGTCAGAAGAAAACACTAGTTCACAAGTTTGGAGGAAGCATTCATTCTAGACTCGGTTTGCCATTCCACTGTGACATTCTGAAAAGAGCAATAATGACGTACTTTCTCAGTCTTCCTCGCCAATCTATGTCAAAATGAATGGTTTCTTGAACTGAATTGTTACAAGCAGAGAGAAAAGAACAAGAAAAAAGCCTAAAGACAGAAAAAGAAACTGTAAGGAATGCCATTGCGGGAGAATCAAAGAACCCAAAATTAGGATCCCACATCCCGAATCCAAGACAATCTCCGAAAAGCAAGTAGGAGGAAGTATTCAGATATTCACTCCAAGATTCTCAAATTTTTCTTTCCACCCCTCCACCACTAAATTAATTCGGTTCCGTCCAACATCAATTTTTCATCCCGCGGAGACAGCTCAATTGTTAAAAGATAATCTCGTCAACAAAAAATTTAAGTACTATCAGGACCACATTAACACTAATTAATTATCAAGACAAGAGAAGAAAGAGAGGGAGATGTACATTGAAAATGAGATCTTTGTTATGGGAAACGAGGGCGAGACCTCCCCTGAAATGCATAGTCCATGTGAGAAGAAGAAGCGTGACGAAGATGCCAATCAGTCGCGCTGTCAGATAGATCGGGAACTTCACCGATGGAGGAGGAGCCATATTTCTGTTCTCAAACGGACGGAGAGAGAGTGACAGACAAAGAATGTTTGAGAAGACTGCTTCCTTATTCTAATGCAATGGCCACATCCACCGATGAAGGAGATGATAATGGTTCTGATTCTGATGAGTCAAGCACACAGACGCAGTGCAGGTCCTCCTACTTGCAAATACTGGATGCTTCCGAATAAATAAGGTAGAATAACAATAAAGACCATGCAAGAATCACATTAAAGAACCATTAATTTTTAAAAATTCGGAGAATGGCTGAAGTTTTGTTTTTTAATGAAAGACGGAATGGGTAGAGTTTTAAATGAACAAAAATGGACTTACACAGTCACAGGACTCACTTCCAAATGTTAGAAAAATATTTGTCAATAAGCTATAACCTATAGAAGATTTGTGAATTTTAAGAACTCACTTCCAATGTTGAAAACTCACTGCATTTTAAACTAAAACTCCAATAAAAGTGTAAATATAATTTATATTTAGATATAATTTTATGTGTTTATCTATTCGATTTAAATCATTCTTTTTCGCTCCAAATCAGAAGATGACTAACTATCCTTCCTTCTTCTTGATGTATCTAAAAGGTTTTTTGGCCCGAGGTATCTAAAAGGTATTTAATGTATTAATAACTTCTAATATTATTTATTATAAAATCACTCGAGGAGAATTACATATAAAAATTAGTATAACAAATCCCATCCATATAATAGGATAGGGCTATGGGCAAAAAAAAACAAAAGAAAAAGATAAGGCTCATTGCTGTATAATTTTTAATATAAGAAATTGGGAAAATTAATCAAAAGATCCTTCAATTTTAACTCAGATCCAATCATTATACTCTTTATAACTCAGTTCATGAACTTTTAACTCTTATAAATCAGTCCTTAACGTTTCCCCATTTAATATATTTATCATTTTTATAAATGACATACATTTGAGTCATCCCACATGGCTTCAAGTAAGCTCCACATAAATTAGATATAGTTCTAAAAAAACGGCTATACGTCTAGCTTTCTTCAAACCTTACGGGTAAGTTACTTGCCGACCAATTGCAACCAAGTTAAAAGTTAATGAACGGAGAGTCATAGTAGAAGGATTAAAGTTAAAATTTAAATGAGCAAAAGATTAATTTTTCTTAAGAAATAATTATTATTGACCTGCTTGCATCCTAATAATTCCATTGAGTTCAGATTATTGCATCAAACTTCAACATATCTTCGGTAAGATTCGTCTGTTTTTGTTACCCAAATTGCAGATATTTCGTGAAACCGTATGGATCAATGGACCACCCAATTGGAAATGAGAACACAAGGCATAGGTTGTTCGGAGGTGATTCATATAAAAATACGAATATTATACCGCCTAATTACGCCTTCAGCTCTAACACTAGACACTCGGAGAGGGCCAGAAATAGAGCCGAAGCACTGAATGCTCAAATGTTTGGAAGTATAAAATGCATCACAAACCACAAAAAAAAAATCTCTCTGACTTTGAATACAAATTGTGTTTCCGGTAACTAGACATCCTTAACATTTGCAAATAGAAACCATAATGAAACATGCTGCAAGCTCCATCTCTTTCTTTGTAAGGATATTCGGATGCTTTCATTATACGAAGCTTGGGTAGACTGGCCCCTTGGAAAGACCAAGGCGAACTTCCATTCCATGGTGCATGTCCGGTGGCAGGAAAGATTCAGATTCCCGGGGATCTGCAGGCAACAAAAATGGAATTGAGAACGAGGGGGTACAGGAAAAAACAATGCAGCGATTAGAATGGAGAGCAAATAAAGCACTGTCTTGATATTTTAATAATCATATATATCCATGGCAAAGACTGCAATTTCAAATGTTTTGTTTCAAAAGAAAAAGAAATTAAAAGGAAAACGGAAAGAAACTGACAAATGAAGAATTGTCTAACAATCTAGAACTGTAACAAAAAAGGTTCAAATGCAGATAATCCTTTCTGCAGGGTCAAGAAACATGGAAACTTCAATAAGTAAATAAACTATGCCAACAGAACAAAATGTGGGCTGATCATATTATTACCATTAAGATAATCCTCAAAGCCAATGTGATCAAGATTTCCAGTATAAGCTTCCAAACCCAGCATTGAAGATGGAATGGCTCCTGGAGGCCTCTGGAACCTACAAGGAACAATAGCAATAAACATAAAAAAGCAGACAAAGTCACAAATAAAATGGAACCCATAGGAGGAAAGGGAGTAAGGATGACAAATCACAGCAAATAGACCAGATCTAGACCGATACAGCAAAAAAATCACACAAGTTAATTAACTCCAACCCACTTAAGCCTTTGTCATAGAGCAACAATTTATGCTATATATGGAATTACCAATACCAATTACTATTATCCAAACAGATTGCTCGTTTCTGAGGGTTTCGTTCAGATAAAGACAAATGAACCTTACATAACTTAAACTCGCAAGTTTTCAAGATCAGACAACATGGCAACATTGTTGGCCACTGCCCCACCCATGGCAGAAGTATAGTACTGCCAGACCATGGAGGTTTCGAGGTGGAGTTACCTTTGCTGCCATGCCAGCAGGCATCTCACCGGCCGAAAGTTAGGTCATGCGGGGCCTGTAGGACTTAGTCCAAGGTCTAGGGCCAATACCAGGTCATGTGAACTTACCACTTCTTATAATGGTAAATTGCAGACTGTATGAATCCACAGTAGCTATGAAAATGATTTTTTCAGCACTCACAAGTGATGATTCCTTCTCTAATCATGTTAAAAGAATATTCATGTTCCCTAATTCCGAAGCCTTCAGGAATTAGGACACATGCTTTTGCATCCAATTTCAGTGTACCAGAAGAGATACAATTTGACAGCATTACATTTCGTAGAAACTTGATTAGGTTCGCAAACATCAGTAGATATGAAATAGAGTGGGGATGGGAAGGAGGTGCACTTTCAATTGACAAACTTAAACAAGATCACAAGCACCACTAAAACGAAACATAGAAAGGGGGTGGAGGAGGGCCTGCACTGATCAACTAGACACTGTATCCTTGCCATCGCCAAGTATCAGTTTCAAAAAATTCGTAAGAAACTGATTGCTTCCGGATACACGCAACAACAAATTCAAAGACCAGGACACTCATACCTAGAAAGTATTTGCTTGTCCAGGTCCATCTTCAGCGGAAAAGCAGACCCATAGGTATTGACAATGCATTTCTTCTTCATCGTTTCCTGTGCTTTCCTTGCCTAAGAATAACAGAGTGGAGAAACTTTATTACGGAGTAAACCATGATCAACACCAAGACTTGTACAATTTCCGTAAGAAAAACAGCCGAACACAATTGACCACACTACACTTTGTAGTAGTCTCTTTCAGCCCCAACGGTGGAAAATAGTAATAAATCCCCAACTTTTCAGACCACCGAATTCTCCATAAAAATGACTGAAGTAACTTGCAACGACAGAAAGCCTTTTTTCGGAGAAAATCTCAGTAAGAAAAAAAATCAATAAAATTCAAATTATCTCCAACCGCCAAAGCCCTAATAAAAGGGGACACAGACAAATGCTACAATGAAAATAAAGCTGTGACCTACGTAATAGAGCTGAAAACCGGAGACAAATTCATGATCGGAACTTCAAAGACAGCATCCAAACAAAGAAATCCAGAGTAAGAGAAGAGAAATGATTACAGATTCCTGAGAGGATTCAAGAGGATGAGATCCGACGATGTCACTCTTGACGCCGTGTAGTCCGAAACGAAGCTTGTCGTTTAGGACTCCTCCGATTTGGTGTTCGATGGTCTTCGGCACTTCCTCCATGCTACCGTCTTCTGCCTCAGCAACTAGGAGACTCGACGCACACAAACTTCTGGATTAAGCAGAGAAACAGCGAAAAAATGAATTATATGAATTTACCTTAGTGGCAGAGAGAAGAAGTAGACGACGTCGTTTTTCATTCTTGCTGATCAATTCAACCTCAGCCGCAATCATCATGGGCCTGAAACAGGGCCCATTCATTGCTCAGTCTCTTTCTAAAATGCCCAAATGCGAGGCCCAAAGATGGAGACAGATATGTGTATCTAGAGCCGGTAATACGGGTTGGGCCCGCGGGCCAAACCCGCCAGCCCGCCAGATTTGGTGGGCTCGGGCTGGCATTTCCCGCCTGGCCCGTGGGTTCTGGCGGGCCGGCCCGCCAACCCGCCTATATTTTATTTTTTTTAAAATTTTTTAATTATTATATCTTATATATTTTTACTTTTTCCATCTTAATACTTTTTATAAGAGTAAAAAGTAATATTAAATTTTATTTTTATGATAAATAATACATAATATATTAAAAAATAGTATTAAATATCTTATTTTTTTCATATCAACTTTCCTATAATACTGTATTTAAAATTATAACAAAACATTAATATTGATATTTTTTGAAAACTTGTAAAAAAATTATTATTAAAAATTTATTGATGGAAAAAGAATCATATGACTATATAATCTTATGATAGAAATTTAAACAAAAAAGAAAAACTATAAAATTTTAATTTTTTTAAAAAAATAAATTTCTGGCGGGTTAGCGGCTGCGGGCTGCAAAAATGCAGCCCGCCACCAGAGACATAGTTGGCGGGCTGGCCCGCACCAGCCCGCCAACCCGTGCGGGCCAACCCACAACCCGCGGGCTGATTCGCTTTACCGCCTCTATGTGTACCCGAGTTAAAGCTCTATAAACTTGTGACTCACCGAAGAGGGAACAAGAAACGCAGTCGGAAGCAGGCAAGAGATGGAAGGGGGGAGGTGGCAGTAGGCTTTTCTTTTGTTGCTTCTAGAAGTTTCTGAGTCGAGAAGGGAGGGAGGGAAGAGAACAAAAATCGTTGGTACGAGAAGGGCAGAGCGGGGAGGGACTTGGAAATGACAGTAATAACAGTGGGTCCCACACATAAGTCGGGCCGCTGCTTGGTTTGGATCCCGGATCAATATGCCTTTCGGACTATTCCTATAACCTTCCCTTGTTAGACCTCAAAGAAACACTTAAAAAAACTGGGGTTGGTCCGATTGGTTGACAAGGGAAAGGGAAGGTGCCGCATACCTGTTAAATCTTGGGCTCAAACCCTGAGAAGTCCTTTATAGGGCGACCCCGGATTAGTCTGGGTTCGAAAAGATCCGGGACACCGGAGGAGTTTTCTCTCACTCGAAAAAAAAGAAATAGTTAAAAAAGGCATTTTAAAATAAATTAAGATAAAATTTCTACGTATATATAATTTTGTAAAATTATTTAAAATAAATTAATTTAAACACTCACTTTATTCAATAACCTCCCATCCCGATCTTCCTGTTTTTCCCCTTCCTAATAACCTCCCACCCCAACGCAATTTTAAGGTGATTTCTGTATTAAATATGATCCCTCTTCTAGGAATTCACACCTATTATGTCCCCGTCTGGTACATTGGAACCAAATGCCTGGAAGTGGAATTGGGTTAAACCCAAAAATAATCATATTTGGTAAGCTTCATTTAGATTTTACGGAACTGCCAATTCCCTGGTTCTCCATGAGAACTGGGTTCTCTTCCATAGAACAGAACTTTAGCCCAATTCACCTTACGATGGCAAAGGGGTATAAAGTCATGGCAGCTATGAGGGTGGTGACAACATCGTGGCAACGGTGCCATGGTAATGGTGAGGACTGGGACGATGACAGCAGGGTTTGGGTCCATATTTCTATTCTTCACCCCACGCATGACGCAAGCTTTTCCAAATCTGGCTCCATCGTCGGTGATGACGATGAGGCGATGTTTGGCAACGTCTTATCTAAATTTGTTCTCTCCTTGGTCAAGACTTGCGATTCCGCCTCTTCCATCTCCTTGCACGCTTGATCCTCTTCAATGGAAGTGGAGCTTTGCAATGATGGAGGGTGCTAAACTCAACAACGGAGGTGACCTATGGTTGTATATTTCAAGAGCTGTTGAAGAATATCATGAAAATGAACCTAACACCTTTTCTTGAAGGTAACTTTGGGAAGAAGGAAAGTTGTTCGAATTTGCACCTGTTGTTTACTGTTTAGGTGATCCTGGGAAGAAGAACGTTGGTGGCTGATGTATTTGGATTTGTGCAAAAGCCATAGATCAAAGGAAGAAGATGATTTTTTTATAGTGGAAGGTATTTTAGTATTTTTCTATAAAATATATATTTTTAATTAAAATTTATATTTCACTTCTTCCAACTTATTAAAATAATTTAAAATTCACCCCCGATTTTACTTCCATCAAAATTATTTTTACTTATCAAACGGGTCATTAGTCTTGCACTCTTTCTTCATGTTTGTTCCGTGTTGTACGGTCTTTAATATGGGCATCATTATGGGCCTAAAAAAATCAGAGGCCCAAGATAAGCCGAATTCTGAAACATTTTTTTTTCTTGCTTCTGGCTATTGGGTCACTATCAAAGCGGCCTCCCGAAGAAAACTATGTGCCCAACCTCGATCAGTCCAGTCCAGCTTAGCAAAAAGTTTTCTTAAAAAAATAGCAAGAGAAGTCAATATAATTGTAAAGGAAAATAGTTTCCTTTTGAACAACAAAAGATGAAGGATTATATATATCATTACATGTATTCAAGAATCCCGGATACAATAGAGCGCCAAAGTGGGAGGCATGGATATAGAAATGGAATTGATTTTCATATCCATGCATGTTTGGTACCATGGAATTGGTTTCCAAGTCAATTCCACCAAAATCATGGATTTACAATTCCATCTCAAATGCTTGAATTTGTAAATCCATGAAGATAATTCCATCTAAAATTTTTTTAAAAAAAATTTTAAATTTGATTTAGGTAGTGGTTAATTTTTTTTAAATTTAGAAGGCCTTTTAGGTCTTTTCATCTAAAAATCATACATCATTTCCATGACATACCAAACATACTTTTAAACCTCATTTCCATTTCCATATCCACATCCATATCCATTTCCATATCCATCGAAATGAATTCTGTGTACCAAACGAGGCATTATTGTTTGAGCGGAAGGAGGGCTTGTATGTACTGAAAAGATGGATTTTTCTCGAGGTGGTATGTAAATAGGAGATCTATGCGATGTGATTTATATTTAGTTCTCTTGTTAGGAAGGGGTTCATTGATGGTATATATCATCTGTATGCGTGCAAGTGTGTATTCATCAATGAATGAATAAGAGGTGGGAGGTTAAGGGTTAGGTTATTCAAAGTGGCTAAGCTGGGAGTGTGCGGAAGGAAGACAGAGGCTAGGTATTATGTCATGGAAGTTATCATTTACATGTGACGTAGTCGAAGCAATTACCCAGTAACGCAATAAACATTTATATATACATATTTGTCTTCTGTATTGAATGATTTGAAGCTAAGTTCATATAAAATCTTAGTGGTGAAAATAAAACCAGGAATCAATATCAGCATGATAACTTTATTGGTGTGTTTGTGTGTTTACCTGACTGTAGCTAATACTAGTACAGAATCGATATATAGCGTCATGCTGGAATTGAACGTGAAGAATGAATAGTTGCGTCCGCTGGAAATCTCTTAAAGGAAGGGAAAGATCTGTGAGGAGGACATATTGGCATATTGTTGGGCTAAGGAAATTGATGTGAGAGGTGATAATATACCGAGAAAGAAGTTTTGCTTCCTCTTTGAATTGGATGAGCAGACGCTATAAGAATGAGATGGAATCAAATCTGTAATCTCGATCAGGAAAGTATAATGAAGGCTGAAGCAGAGGAAAGATAAAGACAAGGAAACAAAGAGAGAATAAACGGGGTTAGGGTGTGAGGAAGAGGAGACAAAAGAGAATAGGGTGAAGAAGAAGAAGAAGCTAAGCCATCCTTTCTGCAAAGTGAAGGTACAGTTTTGGAATTCTCTGGAGTCGAGAGAGAGGCATGAATGTTCATTAATTGAACAAGATTTCAAGCGATTATAATATTGGATTTGCCGTATTTATTCTCATCAGCCTTTGCAGCGCCATTTGTGTTACTCTCATTATATTGTTTTATATACACCTGTGTGTGTATCTGCTTCTGCTTTATCAATCCCCTTTGAGAAAGACTTACCACCTACCCCCCCCCCCCCGAGCTTATTATAATATTCCCTCAAACGGGGACATGCAGGACCCTCTATTTCCCTCTCCCTCTGCTTGTGTCTATATATATATATATATGCGCATTAATGCATATACTATACGTTTACATATTTGACATGGGATCAACTTTTTCACAACAAAGATATCTATATAAATACTTACTTACTATCACCTAAATTTTTTTTGCCCCATATTATCAACTAATATGATACACAGAGAATAAGTGATGTGAGATTCTATTTATTCAAAAAACATATGGTATTGTGTGGACAGAGAGATACGCAAGACCAACTTCTCTTGGTCTAATTCGAACCTCTAATATGTGAGTTTAGTATATTATATGAAGTTTAAGAGTAAACAGCATAATATTATTTATTATTTATAAACGATATGTCTTGTTATCAGTATTATTTAAAACTACTAAATCTTGTTATTTTTCAGACGTAAACAAAATTTAGAAAATGAATAATACTCCAAATATTATTGCCCAACCTCACATAACCTCTGCCGTAAATTTTCTTCTTAGGATTGTGATATTAGTTACGCATTCAAAGATATTATATATGCAATGAAACTAGGGTAGCTTCGCATTGAGATTGCTGTCAGGTTTCTATTAGCATACTCGTAAAGAAAAACTTGGCCTTGCCTTAGCAAGCCCTTCATGCCATAGAGGCAAACTTTAATATTATAGATAATTCTTCACCTGGTAAATAAGAGGTGAGTGGAGTTTGATGGGAGAAAATGATAAATTTGCTTGTTTAAATTAACAATAGAAGATAATTTTTTTGACGTAATTTATAATTTATAAAATAAGTATATGACAAGAGTTTTATCTCAATTTGTGTAAACGTATATTTTTAGCACTATGACAAATAGACAAAGTGTTGTTTGCTGATCAGTTTTTTTCATTCTAATGAACTATTATAGTATTTTATTCAAAAAAATTACACTGTTAAACTAAATTTTTATATTTCTCTAAGCTAAATTAAGCATGTTAAAAGTTAAGACTATATGCTAAAAGGTGGTGTAGCTAACATTTCCATTTCCATTTCTATATATGTTAAACTGCAAACCCTCATCCCAAATCATAAATAACCTCACAGTCACAGACCAAAAATAAAATCATGAAGAAACGCAGTCACTTTTTCTTCCATAGCTTCAGAACCCTATAAGGAACTAGTGCAGTAGCTATCTTATCTTCCTCACTTTTCTGAAGCGACGACGAACCCCAACAATAACATGTAGTCATCGAATACTTAATTACCAAATCCTTCATCTCAACACATGTGCTATCTAACTATCACTCTCACTCTCAAGGTTCTCTCACTTTACTGGCACTTTGCTTCTTCTACAGTTCCTTTCAATTAGTTTCTGAGGTATATTACTATTTGCATCTTGCAGCTATTTCTCACCTGACTCTGCTCATTAACCGCTAAGTTCACTGTTGTTTTTTTGAACTAACAACGTTATTCACTGCTGTTTCCTGAATGAAAAAAACGCTCTTCTTTCATGTAAACTCTCTCTCTCTCTCTCTCTCACATTTGCACTCTCCATCTTTCATTATTTCTGTATCTGAGAGTTTGTTAACTCTCAGAAGATTTCTGATTTTTCAGGTGAAGTCTTAATCCACATGAAGAGTAGTGAAGACTTAAATTAAGTTAACTCCACTATTTGTTGAAGTTAGTGATGTTTGATAGTTACTTATCCGTGTGACCATTTTGACCTCCTGGTATGTGTTTCTCTGGATGGTTTCTTCTGTATCCATCCTCTTCACCTCGTTTTGATTTCTTTATTTGGTTTCACTCTATATAGCTTACACTGGTTGGAGCATAGTGATGATAGTATTCCATAGTTTCTCTTATTCGCCTAAATAATTGAACAAATTCTAATAGATGACACACTGTCTCTCTTTAATTTAGTTTTGGTAATACATTATCATTAATCATAATCTTATTTATGATGTCATATAGATCTATGAGTCCTTAATATGATTAGCTTCTGATTAAGAACAAGGGAAAGATGAGAAGCTATTCGGAATTTAATTAGAATTTAGATCTTAAATATTAGAATGGGGTGGACGGGTGGTGAGAGAGATGTGTTTCTCTGGCTCTGCATCTGTCAACTTCAACTTGTTTTTTATGGTTTCATGTTAAGTCTTAATCGCTAAAGACACTTTATATATATATTTCACTGCTTGGTGTACATGCATGATGATACTGTGCGATATCCTTTTTCTTGTTTGAATAAAGGAAGCAATTTCTAAGAACACTGTCATTTTGTATTTAATGCATAATCATTATTTTCAAAGCATTATGATCTGAGAGTCTCTTCGGGCTTGTGGAACAATGACTGAAGGGGAAAGTGAAAAACAGACTGCGCAGAACTAATTGATATTTTGATCAATGCATTTAGAAACTCCTCAAGTTAAAGCAAACGTTGATCCCATGGGCGCGGGGGAACTGAATGACCTGTTTCTCAACACTTCTGACAAATTTAAAAGCATGTTTAATAGTGTTTTTCATAAAATAAGATAATATCTTTCATATATTTACCTCAACTTACGTAAGGATATTTCTTCACCACGTTTCTAAATGAGCCCAATACGTAATATTTCACTTTGTTTTATTAGAGACACTTTGAGAAATAAGCAGCAATGTAAGAAAGTTAAAATAAAGTAAAAGAAGTATACAATGCTATAGTGAAGTAGCTAATGTTAGTTTTTTTTATTTGATCAATTGGTATCAAAGGCCATTTTAAACTTACGATTGAACCCTTTTAAGTGCGCTTCCCAACTTATGTTAATTATTAGTATTATTATGTCTGCTTGTAACTGTAATATTTGAAGAATGAATGTAGTATTATGTAGATATATATACAGTGTCCAGCATGGTCAAGGTGTAGATCTTCTGGTTTATTGCTTTTCAGGGAAAAGATACTGACTTTTTGAATGGATGAGCAGACAACATGGAAGCGAACGATGTAAAAAGGTCTCTGCTACATATCTGGGGTATAAGCGGCAATCATTACCCTTTACATGTCTTTATATTTTCTTTGCAATTTTTATATATAATTTTCGTTTGAAGAAGAATCTTGTTCACAGTTGATCACTTTCAGATTTTTATTTATTTCAGGGTTTTTCTTAAAAAAAAAAAAGACGCATTATTGTCTAATGGCCGTACAACTGGGTACCATTCACTGAGTTGCATCTTCAAATTGAATGCTGCAAGCCAAGGTAAGAGGCCAATCTTGAAATTTTGTTCTCCATAATGTTGTGATTGATATACATATAGACCTTTGTTTCATCGTTTTGTTTATTATAAACAATTAAACTCTGTTTTGATGCTTTGAATAGAATTTAAGATGATGAATTATACATACTGTTCGTGCTTTTTTATTTATTATTTTAATAAATTGTTTGCTGGTATGAAACTATATGTGTTGTGAATGCCATGCATTGCATATATATAGAATATGAGAAGTGATTTGACTATAACTGGCAAATAATAAGGCTTGCTTTGCTTTGTGTGTGTCTTTTAACGATATATTGATTATATCTATGACTTGTGTGTGGTGTATTAATTGTAGGTTATAAAATAAAAATTTCTGTTAGCTCCAAACTCAAAACATCACACACGCACAGAGGCGTATCAACATGGAAGTAATCATCACATCACAATAGTTGATAGTTGTGTTTGCAAAAGGAAACAGGATTAAATGACGTAATTGACATATATGTCCCTCCCTCTAGTAAAAACGTGAATCATTAAACTTGAAAGAAACCTAGAAACCCACAGCACAAACTTAGAAAATTAGAGAAGAGGAGGAAGAAAAATTAAGGCATATTCCAGAATTCACATGTTAAACTAAATTCATAAGCTCATATCTTGCACAGGGTTTGAGATAATTAAGTCATACCACTGTTTATAATTTTATGAACATTGCAGCTTTCTGCAAATATCATATATACCTATAAATTCTCAGGTATTAATAAGGATTCAGATCTCTTACATGTGAACATCAAAGATTTGAGAAGACCAATAAAACGAAGAGGAAAAGAGAATGGCAATCATGTCAGTGGGATCGGGAAAGCCATGGACCATCGGGATATCATCAGGAGAAATTGACACTATAAATTCCGCACAACCCACTAAGAGTAGTGAACTGATCTAACCCTTAAAGTGCTTCAATGATTAGATAGAGGTGGAATATATCATCTTGCCCGTGGTTAAGTTCAATGTGACTTGTCATGACATGAAACTTAATTTGACATCTTTAACCTCCATTCATGGATTCATCACTTGGTAGGAGTTGTTTTGATTGAGGTTGACTGTCACTTTCTTCAGTGAATATCACTTTCTAAACTACCAAAAAAATACTATACATATAGTGCCAATTTCGACCAATATAATGTTTGTTTGTATGACACAGCATGCATTAGGTTAAAACGTATAAAACTAGCTAGACACTTCTGTTAATCTATTAATGATTGTTTATGAATTATAAATAGTTTAACCTATTTTAGGATTCAGATTGTATATGACATATCGATGATTTATGTGTGTTTATGTGTTTAGAGCAAGATTGATGGGATTTTTTTTGGGAAGTTAGGTGAATAAGAATATATACCAGAGGTGGGTTTAGTGTATAATTAATTAAAAAACTGTGAAGTAAAAAGGGGTGTAGAATTAAGAAAGGGTTTTAAAATCTCCTAAAACCTTACTTCTATCGATGATTTATGTGTGTTTATGTGTTTAGAGCAAGATTGATGGGATTTTTTTGGGGAAGTTAGGTGAATAAGAATATCTACCGGAGGTGGGTTTAGTGTATAATTAATTAAAAAACTGTGAAGTAAAAAGGAGTGTAGAATTAAGAAAGGGTTTTAAAATCTCCTAAAACCTTACTTCTATCAAGTCTCTCACAAAACACAATCCCACATAAAGCTCAATATGTCCTACGTAATTGGGATTTGAGTACGAAGTTAGTAGGCATATATATTTTCATTTGACGATAAAAATACTAGTTAACAAAACTAAATCTATATGCTTAGTCAAAACATTCATATATGGATGAAACCCAGCTATTCCATTAAATAGGAAATCATAAATAAAATGGGTGATAATATTGGTGAGACTTAGTCCCTCATGGGGGAAGGAATGAGCAAGTCAAGAATATATCAGGAGAAGCTGTATATGGAAGGTCATAGACATTGCTTTTCTAGGCGCAGCAAAACATTTATATTTGAAAATAAACAGATTTAATTAAAGGCCTAAGGCCCCGGTCCCAAACAATCCAAGTCTTTGTAGTATCCATTAAAATTTGCAATATCTCAATTAGAAAACGAATGAAAATTTACAAATGAATAACACGCATTCATGGAGCATGGTGAACTGGTGCTTCTATATATCACACACACATACAGGTGATGTGGGGTTAGGTAAGAGTTGGTGATGTGATGGGTTTGAGGAGATATATGGGAATGGAGAACTCGAGCCTTTAAACGTACGACAACTACGTAGGTTAGAAAGTCATATAAGCTTCGCAGAAAATCCTCAAGTTGTTAAGATTCTGGCACTACCAGATTCAGAACACACCCTACCTAGCTACTGCATTCAGACACTACTAGAATATAAATGAATCCTGATAACTATTACCTCAATGGTATATAGCTAGAGATTCAGACGCTAACACTAATATTTTAATAAGTTCGTATACATGCGTTTCAATAGCTTAGATGTGATAATCATTACGCTCTCAATCATATTCATTCTGTCTATTTAGGAACGTGGTAGAGAAGTATTTTTACGTTAGTCAAAATAAATATGTGGAGGAGATTATTTCGTTTTGCCGAAAAACACTGTTTAACATGCGTTTGGCTTTTACAATTATTATTTCAAACAAGCCCATTATCATGAAAATCTTGAGTTGTACGTTACACACACACATATAGTATAATGAGATAACGTCTTTAGAAAACCTAGCATGTGGTTTTGAACAATTTTTTTAGTTTTATCATGATGCAATACTTAGCAAGAATATTATTCAATATCAATTCGTAGAAGCCAATAGAAAGAATTCAAATGAAAGAAGAGTGATTTTCTAAAACAAGCTAGGTAGAATCCATGTATATATATATCCAAACTCAATGGTAGATCCAAAAAGTTCTAAATGTGTGCTCAAGAGAAGAAAAGTTCAAAGACAGTCATGGTATATATGGAGAGTTTGTTGAATTTTGTATACAGCTTGATGATCGTTGATTAGGCTATATAAGGTTTAGATTGTAGGGAATCCATGTTTCTATTCAGACGCATGAAAGAAGGCATGCATGCACCAAAACCAAAAAAGTTTTTTTCAATTTAATGGAAGAGTTCAGAACCCATAATTAAGTTTTATCAATAAACATTTACTTATGATGGAACAATGCCATATTTAATTTCATTGATAACTCTGAACAAACGAGTATAAAACACACAGAGACAAATCTAGCTAGGACCCTTGATTTAGATGCTAAAACCTATAGCAAAAGACTACTAGAGAGGATGAGTCTTGAGAACAAAAACTCGTATATGAGTCTTGACAATAATAGGAGTAAGATCAGAGAGAACACAAATAAAACAGCAAAAAGAGGAGACGCCTATCCACCACCCTATACATGTTACTTCACTGTTTTACCTAGAAACTGTTTCAACGAACTTTTTTCTTGAGTTGGGGGGGGGGGGTTGTAAAGGCTTGCCTTGTTTTTACTTTTTAGTATGAAGCTTCAAATCTCAGGATTAGCTCTGAAAGAGTCTGATTTTTTTTTTTTTGGACAAAAATGACACAAATCTGCATTTAGCTCCTTAGAATAGCTCGTAATTGCCAGCAAACTTCTTTACCTCTCTGTTTCGCTTTATCAATTATATTTTCTTAATTTCTTTCCACCTTCCATGTTAATTGAATAACTCCCTGAATTCCATAGCCTTCCTTTCTCTAAATTTGCCAATAATTTCTTCTATTACAGCTATCATGAACAGTGTTATATTTATATTGATTTAAGCGTAGGGAATAATTGAATTCAGAATGGACTGAACAATGAATGAGTGATTCACTACGCATATTTAGGAATTTAATTGTATTTTCTCACTTGTGGAGTTATAATATTTAATTCTAGCAATTATCATCCTATCCGCATAACCTGAGAATGTTTCCATAGGTGGGGCTTAAACTTTTTGGGCTATAGGAATGGATTTGACTTTCCACAGTTTTAGGCCAGTTTTTAATAAGCCGAAGACTGGAATTATTAGTTTACAGCATTCAGAGAATTCTAAGCCATGGGAAAAAAATTATTGATCTTAAGCAGTTGATAAAATCATAAAAAACAATGTCTAACCACATGTGTTCCAGACTTAATTGTAACATTAAAAGCATTGTAATGATTATGAAAATAGAAATGACGTTTATTCAAGTAAGGTTCCATTTTCACGAGTTATAGAGTAACATAGATCCATTGGAAGTTTCTCTAATGATCATTGGCTTTCATTTCCTCTTCAAAACTTTTTCATGCAACATTGAATTTTTTCAAGTAAGGATATCAAGTATATTCAATCAAACCAGGAAAAATTTAGTGTTTTCCCTCTATCTTGTTATTCCTTTAATTTTATCCTTTTTCGACAAACTAGTTCTCAACAAATCATAGAAAAAATTATCTATAACTATTCAAACATATAATCATTTACAATGCTTGACAAAAAGTCATTTCAAAAGGATGTCGCAATGGAAAAAAAAATCATCAGCAAAATAATTTTATTTAAAATTTTATAATCGAATAATTATAGTTTGAATCATTTTTAAATTTATAATAAATTTCATATTTTCAATGTTTTAGACATGTAAAAATTTATAGTAACAAGTGGTAAAAGAATAAATAATGAAGTAAAGTTAGCTCCCACACACATATATATAGGCAACTATGCCAAAGTACAATATAGAGAACTAAATTAATTAAAAATTTTAGACCGTAAAGAAGGATTAAAAGTGAAATTAATTTTTTGATAAAAAATGTGCAATTAAATGAAATTATATATTTATATCAAAAGTGTAATTTTACCAAAAATAAATCCTGTGCCTTTTAATCTTGGGATGTGTGCATTTATGTGCATGTATAATTTTAAAATTGTCTTCAACGAGAAACGTTCCATGGAATATTTAAAATTGTTTTAAAAGAAACAATATAATCGAAAAAGTATGCTGTGCGTATCCATTCTTGTTCTATTTTTTGTTTAAAAATCCTTGTTCCTCTCTAGATTATACCACCTAACGGGACCTTCTAATTAATTAATTAATTTTCTCGAATCATTTCATCAACAATTATATAGCAACGTATAACCTCTGACCTGTATTGTAGGAGAATCACTCTTATAATCTGATTTTCTTATTCTTTTAGAACCATACACCATGAAAGTATCCTGTTATCTGATCGGCATCTCACTGTTTTTATCAATTCATCAAATTCCCTTGAAAGCTCTCTTTACCTATCCTTGTTTGGCCTTTATTATGATTCTTTGATTTAGTCTTAGACAGATTTTATGGATTGAACTGTTTTAGAGATTGAGAATATGGTAGAGAATAATTAATGGTGGTTGAGCCATCGCTTTTGGCTTTTAGAATTATTTGCTGACATGCTTGTGTGTGTCTGCGTCTTTCAGTGCATTTCATTTTCTGAAGCAAATAGGTTTAAAAAGTCATTGGCAATAGATTGTAGTTAAATCGCGTGTACGTAGGTACCTCATCAGTTTAAATGGGAAAAAAAAAGTAAAAAAGAAGAGAAAAACTCAATTGTCTAGCTATGCCAAGCATTGAAATACACTTTTTTATGTTTACCAAATAAATTAATGGCAAATTTATGTATTAGTATAATAATAGCAGATTTTGTAATACTCACACAGCCAATATTGACTACGAATGAATGATTCTAATTATTAATGGATTAAATTGAAATAAGTCATTATAATCGAGGATAAAAAGGAAAATATGAACCTATTGATCAGCACCACCACCACCATCATCATCATCATCACATACTAACATAAGAGATGTTCCACGATCAAAAAATAAATGATTGAAAATTTGAATAAAATTCACATGCATAGATCCATCGGTAGGGACAAAATATACTTTAGTGTGATTTAATTGTTTGTCTGCAATTTTTTTTTCATGTGAGGCCAGCTTTTAAAAGCCATAAGTCACAACATTACTAGAAGACAGATATTAAATTACAAAAAAGGATTACAAGCTAACAAGACTTCGATTTCAAAGCAATAACAAATAGGTCAAAAATTCGAAAATTAGATAAGCCTTAGAAATTAAAATATTGAATAGAAACTTCTCCTTAACTATAAAACAAGTTCTCAAGTAATTATACTGATATCGTGTCTTTTTTTTTTACCAGCTATATCTATAATCACATACCATCCACATCAGAATATTATGCCAACTTGCATGACAAGAACATTAAGGAAGAAAATGATAGTGTTTCAAGACAAATGCGTAGTTAATATTAATATACTTTGTAATGTCTCATTAATGGGAAAGAAAAATCCATCAAAGTTGATATGGGTAGATTTAGAGTCATTTTCGAACTTATTAAATCCCTTGTCTATTAACTAGGTCTAGGTCTAGTGTGTCTCTCTTTAGGTTATGACAACCTAACATGTCCCCCACAATTCCAATCCTGTGTGATCATATTTAGAATATAGGCAACATGTGATGCGTTCGTTCACTTCCATATTGCTACCTATGAAAAATACCTTGAAAAAGGTTGTTAGGGTGTAATCGATTGTGGTTATTAATGGGAAGTTATGGCTGAAGCTTGTTGCTTTGTATTTCCCTATGTTGATTAGAATCATATGGACCAAAATCTCAGCGAAGGAACTAGATATTTTAACATTATTATGGTGCTAGTTTTAAATTAATTAAATATATAAAACCTTAGGCTGATTTTATATGATATTTTCTTTCAGATTTCCACGAATATATAACTAACGTTGCTAATTGTTTAAAGGTATTCTTAATCAAGCCAAGACTCCTGATGTGTTTAGAGCATATTATGTCAATTTAGGAATACTTTATATATGCTAATATGTGAAACTGTTAAAGGATCAGCAGGGGTATTCTAGATTTAATTTTTGATAATTTTATGTTTTTATTTATATGATAGATTTTCATTATAATGCCTAAGCTATTTCCAAAAATACTTACAGGCAAAGGACACTCCTATATATGCCATCCCTTCAAGTAATAGAGCTCTGTCAAACTTCTTAACTTTTAAACACTAATCATGTTTGTTTTGACATATATAGCTCTATGTATCACACTGATATAGATATAAAATCTTCCATGTATGCATTACAAGAATTTGGATTTTATATTAATATCAATAATAATATTTCAATGAACTGCTAATTTAGAGATATAGGATTTGTTTTTGGGAATCACTACCAAATTAAATCCTAATGAAAGAGTTCAATAGAACAGAATGCACTACAAAATTTCAGGAAAAGATAACACATCTTTAACTGTTATAACACCTAACTAGTGTTTTTGGCTCAAATATGAGAAGGTAATTTAATTTGTATTGGAAGAAAACAAAGTATACAGTATTATTTATCGTATCTGTTGTATAGCCCTATCAAGATGTCGTTCTACTAGTATCCAGCTCTTTAGAGCCCATTAACCTCAACTTGCCCATCAACCCTGTCCTGAGGTTGAATTCTGTAAAAAAAATCAAAGTCAATATATAACAAAAGTTATGTATAGGTTTGGGATTTGGCTCTAATACCATGTGATACATTCCACAGGAAACTATATAATGATATGACTAGTAACTATCTGTTAAAGCTTCTAATTTAGTGCCTTTAACCATCAGAATCCAATGTAACAATTATGTCTTGAGATGCTAGACATCATTGACGCTTTTATGAAACGACTGGAGAAAAAGCAAAAGTGCACGGTAAATATAAAAAACAATAAACATCAATAAGCAACAAAATGAAAAAAATAATATTGTTCATGAGTCATATATACGTCCTATGTTCCATCTAATGTTCTGTGTACAAATATATAAAATCCACCCTTGTTTTTTCTCCTTTGGCCAAACCAAAAGCCACGTTGGTTGAAGATAAATTCAAAGTGAAAGTTATGGTTTCCAAATACAATGTACTAAAAGAACCATATAATTAAGTTGCAACTGATGGATATATGAATTGCCTTTGGTAAAGGTCCTTTTCATGTAATCCAGTCAAATATAATTCAGAAAAAATTGACAAATGCATATGAACTAGTTTAAAGAACGAGATAAACCATGTCAAAAAAGAATATATTGAGGATATGCCATATTTCTGCCCCTTCCAAATACCAATACGACTTATAAACTTCATCAAAATGTAATTAGAATTCATTTTTTTGTGAACTGTGCTGTTTCTAACAACAGTAGATCATTTACACTTTCTGTGCTCTTTGATTTCCGCTTTAAATACAAGGTTGCATAATTGCTTTCTCCCCCTTTTATTTGCTGATTGGAATTGTCCTTTAACCCCATTCTTTTTTTCCTAGTGAGAGCCTCAAGGTCTGTTGTGAAGTTGATGACGATGTCTGTCATCTGAAATATCATTTCGCTCTACAAAGTTTATTTCAATATTCATTTTTCTGTCCTCCTATTCTTCTATTATCTATCAACCTCTATAATTCTGTTCCAATTTCATCCTTTTAATTATTATTATAAAATTCGTTTCGAGATATATATTTCAGTGTTGAAATAAAATTATTTTTAGTGATGAAGTGGGTGGTGTTAGAAGGAGCCATTAAACATATAGTGATGTTTGACGGGTCAAAATGAAGTCTCAGTGAACTCTATATAATCTTCAGTCATTAGTATCAGATACTTGACTAATTTTAATAGATTAATAAAATGAAATAATTAGTTAATCATAACAAATGTGACATGATGTCCCTAAAACAATCTTATGCAATATTGGCTTATTTTATATCATTTTATGATGGATGTAAATTGATTTGAGAAAAAATGATTCGGTAATTGAGATAAAGTAGAATAATACTTTATACTTAGAATCAAATCACTCTATAATTAGCTCGTACATTAAGGATTAAAGAGTGTTATTTAGGGCTCTTCAAATTCTCATAATTAAATCATCTTATATTTGTGCATATTCGTACAATTCCAACAGTGACACAGTCGAATATGGTCATATATTACTGTATATATTTATTTCTGGGAATACAAGGAATCCATATGGCACATTCTCGCATTTTACCACATCAATTTACCTAGAGTCAATTCTCAATAGCAATTTGTTCTAGATGATTCATTTGATTTTATTATATATTCCTTTTACTTTATATTTTAAGATTCCTTATGTTTGAATTGGAGATAATGAAAGAAGAAGGAAAAATAAGTGAAATTTTAATTTAGATTATAAATCTGATGTCTTTCCTCTTCAAAGTTGCATGGATCAAGAAATTAACTAGGATTAGAGTACAACAAATAAATATTTATTTAAAGTTAAATGAAAATGATGAAAAAAATTAAACTTCATTTCCCTCCATGCTGCAGGTGACATTTAGCTAGGTTGGAAAAAAATACTCCTCCAATGTTTAATGTATTAACCATTTTAATAAAAAAAGTTGAATTACAAAGTAGATCTTATATTAAAAATTGGAGAAATATATCTGTTTAGATCTGGTTTACAAGTTATTGAATATTTGGAAATATTAATATTCTGCAAATTCTCTCTGTCACACACACACACAATCAATATTAGTTATCTCTCCACAGATTAGTTGCTTAATCCTGTGTCAAGTATTCACCAATGAAACTTTCAAGTCTCAAATTGAGATTCATGGAATATAATCCTAAATTCAGAACTCAGAAGTATAATATTTCTTGCGCATACCAAAGTACAGCATATAGTAGTAATGAGGGAGTCATTAATTCCACTTGAAGGGTTAGGAAAGCACACAGATCAGTTCATCAAACTTATCATAAATTAATTGATAAGACTTTTAGAATCTGAGGCCTTTACAGAAATGCTCAAACTCAGCTCACGAATAAGTATCATATATCTTTTTTTAATTAGACATCCTAAACAATAATAATGAAAATGAAACAGATCTAGTATAGGATTCAAGTACTATACAAAATGTTATTTGTATACTTGAGACAAGAATCCTTTTGTGAAACAAGATAATAAAGCTCTGTATAGGAAAAAGTTTGCTGTTAAGTCTATAATTAGCTCTTGTGACAAAGACCTTTGTGCACAGACAAACACATGATCCACATACAATTCACAAGCTTCAAATATGGGAACTAGTAAAAGCTTGTGTAAATACACACACACACACACACATATAGTTCTACAGTATGATATGATCACGTGCTATTCTTACTATAATTGTAGAAGCAGCAACAAATCACACATACTCATTAGAAAGCTGAAAGTGCAAATATGTAAAAATTACTTGACACAAGCTTAATTAGTGTGGAAAGTATAAGATGCAATAATTATATGCAAGAGCGATGATTGTCAGGACATGTGTGAACACACATTGGGGCAAAATTTCACCGAATCTTCAATTTGTATATGCATAAAGAGTATTTGAAATAACTGATCATGAGATTGTTCAGGATAACCAATTATCTTCACAGGTCAACAATAATAAGAGTCAGAATAACTTAATCTTAAGCAGATACCATAGTTTGAAACATGAAAAACCAGTAATCAACTTTGGCAATTCTTGCATATGATTAATCTTGGAGTTTTCCGTGTGAATATCTCTTTGTGGTTTGCTAGCTCTTGTTCTTCTCTGTTTGAGTTTTATTGATCTTTAGTATCCTTTTACAAGAATTAATTGTTTCTCTGATCCAAGTCTTGCTTTGAAGAGGAGACGAAAGTGTCAGCGTAATCTTCTGAACATTCGTATCTTGGATTCAAGGTCCATTACTGCTTAAAATATATATATATTTTTGCAACCATGGAATATGTCGGTCCATTTGCTGTGGAACATTCACCAAATTATTATTATTATATACACACACGTATATATATATATATATATATAAAGATTAAAAGCTGCTAGAGGGATAGTTCCTGAGATACACTAGTTGGCATATTATATAATGCGAACCACACTTTCAACTACTGGTCAGAAATAATACACGCAGCAACCTTGTACGCCAACTGTCATATGCCATAGGCTGATCATCATCAGGAGAAAAATCAGTAAAAAGAAAGGCTCCAAGAATTGAAATTAATTGTAGAAAGGGAATAAATATATGGGACAGAAGAGTTACTGGTAGAGATATAGCACAAAAAAGAAGCTAGCTATAGCCCCCTTCTTGATTCTGTAGCATAGAGAGAATTCATAGCTCTTCTGATCATCATGAGATTGAAAAGTAACACACTAGTGTTGACGCTGATTGTTGCACTCTTCCCAAAACTTCCCATAGATTTGAAGATCTGCATTAGAAGAAAGAAAGAAATTAGGGATCCCAATCGATTGTAATTATAACATTAAGATCACAGAGGTGACTAAAATAGACTTAAACCACCTCATGAACCAGAAATTAAGCTTAGTATGTACAGTAAATTAAGTCTCCAAGGCTGAAGAAACCAAGCCAAAATCAATTAAAAAAATTACAAATTTCAACTCAGTATAATACAGGTCGAAGGATCCAACCTTCAATATAATCCTCAGTCTCAGTGAAAATACCTGTGGACAGATTCACATTGGCCATGGCACAGAAATTGGAGCGCCCATTAGTGTCCCAATTTGGAGTCAAATTAGGGAATATTGAGTGGTCGTGACTAGTAGTAGTATTAATGATGGTGGCGTTGTTGGTGAAACTTGCTTCCTTGTGATTAGAGATCACAAGGTGCTGGTTTTGGGGATAATTGCTATAATTCATAAGATTAGAATTCATCTTCCTTTTGATCACAGTATCAATTTCCATAGGCTCTTCTCTTTGTGTTGCTTCAGTGATGTCAGTACCACACACCGCCATTAAGCTCTTTCCCTTGTAATTAGTCCTTTCCCTCGCCCTTGCCCTCGCCTTCTCCCTCGACTCCTTCTTCGCCTTCTCCGTCTCTGACCTTCTGGGCTTGCCGGAATCTGAATCCACCACCCTCTGTGGTGAAACCACTTCTTCGCACTCAGAGGAAGAAGAGAAGCCCTTGTTGTTGCTGTTGCTGCTTTTCTTCTGGCTTCGAGCTGCTACTTCAAGCTCTTGAATTGCTTTCTTGGACTTGGTGAAGAGCCAGTCAAGAGTATTGCTGGCTTTGTCGAACCCTAACATGTCTTGCAGATCGAAGAACTTGCGGGCGATCTCAATGGACAATCTCACTCTTCGGTCTCTGAGGCCCTGAGATGTGTAAATCTTGCTGTGCCTATCCTTCTTGGTAGGCTTCTTGGCGATGAAATTACCGGAAACGGCATTACAATCGGGAGCAATGTTCTGCTGTCTCCCGACCATACAAGCATAGTCTGAGGGCGCAGCGAGAATATTATTGGTTAATGGCTCTGGGATTAGAGTGGGTATGAAGGGGAGAGAAAGATGATCATGCTGGTAAAAGTTGGCATTCGCAGAAGCTGAAGAAGAAGCATTGTTTTCAAAAGCTGAAGGATAAAGAAGAGGGAAGGAATGAGATGAGGAGGAGGAAGATGAAGGGTAGGGGAAGCAATGGTTGTTGTAATTATTAGTGGGAGTGAACATCTGAAACAAGATTTGGGGTTTAGAAAACCCTAGCTTTTCTTCCTTCCTTTCTTCAATGAAAGAGAACTACAACAATAATCACTATAGAGATACCTCAGAATAATAATGATGAAGTAGAGCTAGCCAATATGTAACTCTCTAGCTTCTCCTTCTCCCATGACTCTCCAAGTTACACATAACGCAACCCTTTTTATATACACAAAAGCCTTTTTCCCATAGAAGGAAAACCACTCACAATCCCTGAAAAAGACACAGTGAGAAAACGAGAGAGAGAGCAGTCACATGGACATATATTATTATTTTTTTTTTCACCACTAAAGGAAAAACCATCTGGGTTCGCATATACTTGGTTTCCGTTACCACATTGATTAGCTCATTCGATGGACCAGATTCCAGTGATAAGCGTACTGAGTGGTAAAAACTCGAAAGTTGAGAGTCAGGGAGGGAGAGAGGGCGGGGGGGATAGGAGGGCATAAGGAAGAAGACAAGAGACACGTGATTAGTTGGAGGGTGTGTCTCATTGAGTCGAAGCAGAACAGAGACTGACGATGCAAATCCCATCATTCAAACTTTTAAAATCGTTATATTTTTTCGCATAAATAACAGACACACGCACGCAGGTAGAGATAATATATATATATATATATAATGGGGTATAAATAAGGCTAGGGCTTTTTGGCCTCGCAGCTTGCATAGATTCTGACTGACGGAGTTAACAGGTCATGAATGGCACCTTCGTTTTTATCCTTTATGGTAACCTATTGGGTAACGTGAAATTTCTTTAAACCGTAATATCTCATGTCCAAAGATGGTATCCCCTGGCCATTACGGGATCCCTTACTATGTGGGATCCTTTAGGGACCTATTAGCAAGGGCCCAGAAAAAGAAGTGTATTATTATTTTCCAATACAAATTTCTCCTATTTATATTTTTTATTTATACGGCTGTGTTATACAATGTGTCTATTTAATGCATTTTCACATAATATATTTTATTCATAATACATTTTATTTGAATAAACTTATATTTGTTCACATGCATTTATTTTGTCAATTTTTTTAGAATATGTTTCAAAAGAAAAGGTTACCAAACACTATAATCTACAAACTAACAACTTTTGGATTTAAAATGAATTTTGAATCCAAAAAAAATATTGACAAATACGCACAATGTATGCTTTAGAATGACTTTAAAATTTATAAGAAGTGAATATATGACAATGAGCATTGATATTTGAGTTGTTTAAAAAAATCTAGTTTGTTTTATGCTTTCATTTGTACCACTACATTTTACTTTACATTTTCAAAATGTATGTTCTTTTACTCATTTAAATTATTTTATTATTTTCAATTTCATTTTTTTTTCAACACAAGAACTGCACATACACGTATGCATGAGCTCATGCCACATATTTGAGTTTTAAAAATCTTTAATCTTTTATATTTATATCAAATTTCGTTTTAGTTTTTTAAATTTAAAAATATATTTTTAATCCTTTAAACTTAACTCTGTTAATCTCTTGTTAGAATTGTGCAATAAAATGTTTTTTTAATTTTATATATTTACATTTTAAAATAAAAATAAACCAGGTAAAATAAGGAAAACATTTCTTATCATCTTCCTCCTTCAAACCATCCGTCGCTTCACCTCGTCCTTCCATTCCTTTTTTTAATTTTTTTTTTGCCAGAGTCCTTCCGTTCCTCCTCCATCTACAGTTCACCTCGTCCTTCCATTCCTCCTCCTCCATCTACAGTTCACCTCGTCCTTCCATTCCTCTTTTTTTTTCCTGCCAAAATCCTTCCATTCCTCCTTCATCTATACTTCAGCTCATCCTTCCATTCATCTATACTTCAGCTCATCCTTCCATTCCTCCTCCATCTACAATAGCTCTTTCTTCTACTTCGGTGTCTTCCTACGAGATCTTAAAGCAATCACTAATTTCCAGCTTTCTCCGGGTACTCCAGCTCTAAAGTGGAAGACTCAGTGTCCGTCACCAAAACTGAGCATCAGGCTTATTGACTCAGGAACAAGCCCAAAGCCGAATGAATCCAAGACCTCCCGTCTATTGTTAGGAGCATAATGTATATTGTGTCTGTTTGAAAGAATGTTTAGCTTCTCAAACTACGTTCATTCTATCTAAATTAAGGTAATTTTCTTCACATATTTACCTTATAAATTGTAAAAATATTTCTCTATCACTTTCTTAAACAGCATTATTAAGGACTTGTGCACAATACCAGCGCTAGGAAATCCAACTCTAAAGGTCCACACCTACTGTCTATTATATTGTATTCACTAAAGTTTGGATTAGCGCTGAAAATTACTTTTTAAACGTGATTTATAGTTCACGAGATAAATATATAAAATGAATTTTATCTTTATTTACTTGAAAATGATTTTCTAACTCTAATATAAACATGTATTTCGTTGCAGCAAGGATGAGTTGCAAGGAATCTAGAAGGCTAGAATGATTGAAGTGTAGAGAGGAATGATGAGTCACTAGGAAACCCAGAAAGCTAGAAGCCCAGAACAATTTGCATGACGTAGGTATAGTTGTTCTATTTCAAATCTTTTTAATTTTGAACAATTTATAATATCAAAATTATTATATTATAAAATTAAAATATAAACATGTTTCAATCAGCATTTTACTCCATAGTCATCATCATTTAAGGGTTGGTTTGGATGCTAGGTTTGAAACCTAGATTCCGAGGTAAAACCTAGGTTTTGAAATGTGATTTATGTTTGGGAAGTTATAGCTTTTACAGATTTCGAGGTAAAAAAGTAAGAAAAAGTTGGTA
>JANTPZ010142404.1:37931-81979 GCA_025593235.1 Vachellia pachyceras
GAAAAGTAAGAAAGAGAAAGAGAGAAAAAGTAAGAAAGAGGAAAGTAAGAAAGAGTAGTAAAAAGAGAGTATGAAAGAGAAAACCTAAGTTTCAAACCTAGGTTTTGAAACCTAGGTTTCAAAACCTTATAACCAAACGAACCCTAAATTTGATGAGTTAGTAATTTCTGTTAAGAGAAATTTTGATGGACTGAAAGTGCATTTTTTAAATTTAAAGGATAAAAGTGAAACGTGATATAAATATAAAGGATTAAAATATACTTTAACCTAAAAATTATTTCACTATCCTCATTCAATGGATAGGGTTTGAATCTAAATGCGTAGGTTAATTGACAGTATTGCTCTGGGAAACAATTGGTAGTGTATTGTTACTAATATTAATAAATATTTCCTAGGTCTAGAGTCTGGACGGTTATCATTTTAGGTTATTTGAAATAATATTTAGCTAATTAACTATATTTCAAATTAGGGGAATTTAGATGTCTGGGAAGTTGATATTTGATTTGAATTGTCTATATTAGATACGGATTAGGTTTTGACTAATTTAGCTCCTCTCTCCCGGAGGATGAGACATTGTTTCTCTCCGATTATGAGAGTAGCATATATGTTCAATGATCAAGCCAATTCTGCTTGAAATTGGTTCTTTTGTATCACGATTTTGTTTGTGATTATATGCATGTTTGGGAAGAACTTCTTCCCAACGGTGTACGCAAGTCAAGACAAAACCATCTCGAAATCTGTAAATTCTTTTGGGATTCTGTAAATTCTTCTCGAAACTCGAAAACTCCTTTCTCCCAACGGATTCTCAAACACACCCTATGTCCGATGAGATGCCAAGCCCGACCAAATATGTGGTTGTTAAATACTAGTGGATATAAAAATTAACGTTTTTGGATTGAGAATCAATGGAACTGTTGTTATCTGGTCAGACGTTTCATGTCTGCATTGCATGTGTTTATTATAGATATGTGTACACACACACTTATTATGGTCTGAAATATAAAATCTACTAACATAATTTGATTAGATTAATAATATTAACTAAGTTAATAAATACATGTTTTTTTCTAAAACAGCTCAATCATACTCTCTCTTGTTTAATCATTGTTACGGTGATGGGGTATTAATAGGGGCATTTGAAAAAAAAATTGATTAAAATTAAAAATGTATTACTAAAACCACATTAAAATTAAAATTCATCCTCTCTTGCGAAAATAGAGCATTCAGGGGGTTGGGACTCGATGGAGCAAATCTCAGGACAACCATCCTTGCACTTCCCCCTGCAATCTTCTCTGCTTCTTAAGTAGGAAATTGATCTCCTGTATGTTTCACTCTCATTGACCGTAAATGCAAAATCACATTTATTTATAGTGTAAATTTACATTACAAACAGTGTCTCATATTCATGAGCGGAGGAATCAATACTTTTCGTTTTTCTTTTTTTATCGACAACACGATTCTCTTCTGGCGAATAAAAAATATACTTGGTGTGATCTTTTAAAAATAAAAATGGAATGTGTACTTGACACGAGATGATTGTATATGTCAGAAGTTAGAGTCCCTTTGGAATTCCATGCTGACTAAAGAAATACGTGTTGTCAAAAGAAATAAGTTCCACATTACTGGGGAGAACAAGAGCTTGAGTCAATATATCAATGGGAAATTGAAATCCGCGTTGTTTTATGGGTTAATAACATGGCTTAAAAGAAATGATGGGTTTGTGTGTACAACAAAATTGGCTATCAATGGGAAATTGAAATCCGGTGATTTGCCCCTAGATCATGCCCGAGTTAAAAGGGTGTTAGCACATTTTTATAAAAATATTTCGGGTTCAACAGAAATATTTTTTTTACTTTAATTAATTCAAGAGACCTACTCGAAAATGTATCATTTTTCGAGTTTCAGATTGAAGAGTCATCTCTTTCCAGAATTTGACCTTTCCCAACAGTATCATAGGCCTAGTATCCGATTGGTTGAGAGGATCCGGCATGTCTCTTCCTCCTCTGGTACGTGGTCCATGTCTACAAATAGAATGCCTATCAGAACTCGTGTAATGCATGGAAAATTCTCCCCCCTCTCATAGTCGTTTACCTCCTCTTAGTTATTGCTATTCTCCACCAATATTATTGTTAATTCTAGAAGGTGCCACTTCATTTTTGCCAATTGCAGCGAAATAACTCTTATAGACAATATCCTCCAACAGAGTTCAGATCGTTTGTTCTACCACTTATTCTGAAAACAACAAAATATTCAAATACACTTATCACATTATATTTATAGAAAAAATACATTTGCTGTATCCATATATTATTCGCGATAGCTTAGCATTGATTACATACTCTATGAATAATAGTGTCAATACTAAAGTTGATGTTGATCGGATAGAAATCAGAATGGAATGGATCGGACTTGAAGATTCTTACATAAGGTGGATGGTTAAGAGTGAGAGACCGATTCAACTATACTGATTACATATGAAGCAAAGGAGGGTGAAATACTTACTGAAATTTAACAGAGGAACAAAAAAGGGAGGAGAGAGATGGCATAAATATTTTACCAGAAGGCGAAAGTAGTTGGGAGGGGAAAATGCAGAGAAATATACTGTAGTTCAGTTCCAATAAAAATCATGCGAATCCTAAGCTGCTTGGGGCAAATACTGTAGCACACTCAGATCTTCTCTGCTACTTTTGTCTATTCACTGTTGACTCTACATATGTTTACATATATTCGCAATATTGCATCCACACTATAATTTTGAGGCATTTTGATTCACAATCCTTTAGCCGTTAAGAAAATTAATAACAGAACAGATGGGATAATGTGATTTATTTTTAAATTTTATACTCATTCCAACACATAAAAATGAGAGATAGAGAAGATCTGTTATTTTTGAAAACAAAAAAAGATTAACAATGCAAACTATTTCCCTAATGCAATATAAATTTTATGAGTGTATATCGTATGTAGTGTCACTGTCAAATAGAAGAAACTATTGGGTGTCTGACACTAAATGCTGTGCTCTATTTAATGTGTTCTGCCACCTATGTGGCCTTGTCCCACACTACCAGCATCTTAGAATCTCCTCTCATATATGTTTTTTCTCTTTGTTTCTGGCAAAAAAGTATTTCATTCATAAGCACTAATAGATATTGCACTTCGTTGGCAAAAAAACAGATATTGCACTTCACTTTCATTTTTTGGCCGGATATAACGTGCTATCACAAGCACAATCTAAAACCACGCATGCACGCACATTTAATTTGAGATTCAAAACTGCATTTATTTGTAAACAGATCTTAATAAGCCGTATTGTTTACAATAATGCATTTGGAAAATCGTTTCAAACCATTCGAAACTTGGGTTTCGAGTTCGGCTTTTTAGAAAGCAACACAGGGTTCAAACAATATTACCAAATGGCAAGTCTATTATTCTTAATATAAGAGTTATTAGACAATTAAGAAATGAAATAATTTAGTTTATTTAAATAGATATAATAATATCTGTGTGTAAATACTATACATGCATATATTGGTTTATAAATTAGGTAGAGAAAAAATAATAGATATAAGAGATAGAATAAATTAAAATCTGATAATCAAACCATATCTCATATTAGGGATTACAGAGAGAGGGACATGGAGCCTAGAATTAATATGTGAGAAAGTGTGAGTATGGATTCCAAAATTGGGTAATTAATTCTTTACAGTGGCGGAGCATCCACTGAAATTTTTAGGTTATATGTAAATAACTATTAGATTTTTATTCTACACCAATTGATATTTGAGATTTGAATCTACTTAAATTATTTATACTAGCAAACTTATTATCATTTATTTAAAAATAAAAAAATTACTCCCACTGTTTTAATGTCGTAACTCCACCATTGATTCTTTGCGTGGCTAAAGTATGGACGAGATTATGCCCGCTCAACCCATTAGATCACAAAGGCTTCAACCTGCAAGTCAATGTCTCTCTCTACGAGGAAGAACTCTGGAATCTTATTTTTTGAGAAGAAAAATAATTTAGGGATATTTCTTTTGACTTACCTTTAATTTGTGTGAGTTATGCCTTTTATTTTACAACAAAATTGTTGATGTGCAGTCTAATATTATATTGATACATTGGGTTATGCCTTTCCTTTTACTGGCCACTCAACTTATCCAGCAAACAAACTTAATTTTCTCCTAATATTAATTATCAAGTCTAAAAGGTTAAAGAAAGACCACATGAAAAAATGTTAAAAAAATTCCATATACTTTATTCGAAGAACATAAAGACACACACAGAGCAGGAGGGCAAGTTGTTCTAGGATGTCATTCTAGAATTTAAGCAGGCAAAGGTTAATTATCAAAAGTGAGACATGAAGGTCCTTTCTTGAAATGCATTGTCCTGCGATTCGTGAAGAAATTACAATATCATTTTCATTTTAAATACCAGTAGGCCAACACAGGACACGTTTGTTGCAATGATTCAATGTCCTTCCTGTTCCAAAAAGGATTTATACGTTTACCTTTTTGAGCTGTAACTTCACAAATAATTCATAGGACCCCCTCTTAACAAATTTTAGGCATCATTTACTGATCAATATGTAACCAAGACTTCTGGGGGCTGAAAAAACATCTCTCTCTCTCGGTTGGGTTCTTACCAAGCAGCTAATTTAAATTCTTCAAAATTCAAGTCCAGGATTTTAAAACCAAGCCCCCCCTCTCTCTCTCACACACACACGCGCACATTCAGATTACACCACGAAAGCACAATGGCCATGATCAATTCAAATCTAGTGGGGTTGGGTGACTCCAACTGGAAATATTGTTTAAAGAAATTAGTGCTCAGTCACTCGAACTAATCGTAAGTCATTAGTGGAAAAAAGGCATTTTAGACCACATAAGAACGATGTAGATGCAGTTTCAGGGCTTGTTTGAAAGTCATTTTTAAAATAGCTTTTACAGATTTCAAGGTAAAATTAATGTTTTGGAGAATAGCTTTTACATATTCCGAAAGAAAACCTATGTTTCAAAACTTGGGTTTTAAAAGATTGAGTTTGGGAAGTTATTGGATTTTACGGAGTTCAAGGCAAAGGTAAATAGAAAAGATGAAAGAGAAAAGAATAAAAAGTAGGAAATAGAAGATTTATTAGGAGATATGATATGATTTAATAAGAAAATAATTTTTTCAAAACCTAGGTTTCAAACCGATATTTTGTATCCAAAATAGTTTTCTGAAAAATATGAGTACTTAGACAAAACCTAGATTTTTAGATAAAACTTAGGTTTTAAAACTAAACATATGCTTCAGAATGGGAAGCCAAACAAACTCTAAATATGAGAAGTTTAAAAGGTTAAGAATTTTTTAGACCGCACCTAGAATGGATGGTTTGCATGATCAATTTTTTACTACTGAGTGGTTCAAACTAAGTTGTTTAATGTGCTGAATTCATTGGTTTTCGTTTGAGAAGTACTTTATCATGATGAACTCGGGTTGATTCAACCACTTCGGTCAAGTTGATTTTTTTTTATGGATTTTAAGTTAATAATTGAGAAGCGATGAATTGGGCTAAAATAGGCAGGCCTATGTAACATAGGCCAGGTCGCACTCAACATGGCATGAGAATTAGGTCCGAAAAGGCAGAGTTCTTTCTTTTCCACAATGAAGTATTTTACTAACGGTCTAGTGTTCCTCATATCATAATGGGTCCGTGTTCAAATCTTTATTGAAATATATGTTCAAATTTAAAAAATTTGAACTGCATCTCAAATAAAATTGCTTCCAATAAAAATATATTTACATTTAGGGAAAAATACATCAAGGCATCTATATTTAAAAAAAAAATCAAACTCCAATTTAACGAGTTAGCCTTAAAAAATTGTTAAGGTAAGTTACAAATATCAATTTAAATAATTATAAATATGAAAGTCTGACTAGCTTGCAAGTAAGATTCTCATACTTGTAAATGTTTAAATTGCTTATGCAACTCATGTCTTGGGAAAAAAAAAGTATTAGAACCCAGTTGGCATTACTTGGAGTAATTATGTTCCAATCAATTTCGAATATCAACCGTAGAAACATCTTTTAAAAGGAAATTCAAACATTAATTCATTAAGTTATGAGAAGCCGATCACTTCGTACAAAACTCAATCTTGAATTTGGTGTCATGGAATTACAACACCCAGCCAGTGTCCTTAGTACTGTATAGGTTCAATCCCACAAACTGTGTCGGCATAGTAACCAAACTTCTGTTTAAAAGGAAAAAGAAAAGGAAAATAGTATTGGGCAAGGGATCTCCTCCCGCTCCACTCTTGTTTGTTTTTAGAAACTAAATCATTTGAATTAAAACAGCTTGAATAGAGAATGGATATAACCGAATAGAGAATGCCACATATGAGTGGCCCAATACTGCAGCAAAAATCCAACCCATCATAAAAATACACTCTGTAAATTTACTATAAAATCTATAGTCTTTTATTCACCAGACCAAACAAGCAAAAAGTTTACGCTTACATACGTCCAATGTAAGTAAATTAATAGCTTGTCTGATTTCTTTTCCTCAAATTTAGGTTTGATTTTAAAATTTAAATTTTACCGTAAAATTTAGATTTTGTTCAAGTACCCACATTTTCAGAAAAGTTATTTTGGATATAAAATATCAGTTTTAAAAAATTTATTTTATTGTCAAATCATACACTCTCTTCTAATAAATTTTCTCTTTCATACTTTTTCTTTATTTCTCTTTATTCTTTTCTACCTACGTTTTCCCTCGAAATCCGTAAAAGTCAATAACTTCCCAAACATAATCACCGTTTAAAATTTAGGTTTTACCTCGAAATACATAAAAGCTATTCTCTAAAACACAAGTTTTATTATGCTCACAAGGTAAAGGCCTAGGTTAGCAAACATTATTATAAAAAACATACGTTATTCTTGAAAGATCTTCCAAATAAACCCTAAATATAAACATGTCTAAAATACTTCATGCTCATAAGTAGTTTCGTATCTATGAATTTGAGCTGCGTCATCTAAAAATCATATTTAATAATTTATGGTTACAAGTAAAACTTGTACGTCTACAAGTGAAATCGTGTCGTGTAAAAGATTGAATTCATTAAATCATGTTACAATTAGTATTTGATTTCCTTATTTGGGGTCTATGAGTGATTTTCTGTAAGAAAAATTAGATGCTTCACAGCTATTTATGATAAAATTTGAAATCACAACGTTTTTACTAACTCAAACTATTGAACAGCCAAATAAGATTATTCGTTGAAAGAGGTTTAAATCTTCCCTTAACTATACCCCAAAAAAAAAGTTCAAAACTTTAATGTTGAAATGCCAAGAAATTCAAACGTGCAGCTGCGAAGATTCCAAATGTGCTCAGGGATTCAACCTGGGCTAATTCTGCTTTCTTTCTGGCAATCTGATATTTATCTAAAAAAAATCACGGTAAACAAAAAGCTAAAAATTGTAACTTTGTATGGTAGATGTGGAGAGATAAAGGTAGGTTGAATGGAAGAGTATAAGGTGGGCTAATGAACACGCACAGAACAATTCCTATACTCTTTTCAATTGGAAAAAGATAAAAATTACCCAAAAAAAGTCATATAATTTGTATATCTTTTATTATTTTATTTTTCTTTGATTTTATGATAATATATAAATTAATATATATTATTTAATAATATTTTTAAATTATTTTACATCAAAAGTCACTTATCTAAATAAGTTTTCTTTTTCAAAAAAATCATTTTTTTAAAGTTTGTCCAAACATAAATCATATTAAATCTTTTAATTTATATATAGAATTCCTTTTTTAAAAGACATTATACTAAAAAAACACTTCCTTCATCGTTTATCCAAACATACTCGTAACCAGTGAATATTGCTAACACTAATTAAGGCTGGTTTGACAACCACTTTTTAAATCTATGTTTAGTTTCAAAGTTTAGGTTTTATTTCAAAGTCGAGGTTTTGTACGAGCAAAATTTTTTTTTTCAAAAGCTATTTTGGTTACAAAAACTCAATTTGAAACTTAGGTTTTCTCTTTCCTACTTTTCCTCTTTCCTACCCACTTTTTTGCCTCGGAATCCGTAAAAGCTAATAACTTCCCAAATATAAATCACTTCTCAAAACTTAGGTTTTATCGCGGAATCTGTAAAAAATATTTTTTAAAATCTATTATTCAAAACATAAGTTTTACCTCGAAATATGTAAAAGTTATTTTTAATTTACATCTAAACAAGCTCTGGATAGAGTATACTGTTAATCACGATTGAATCAGGTTTTTCAAGTCAAAGGAACATTGATGGCGGAATGCATAAGCATAAAGTGAGGTGAGGGGATTGACGTGGACAATGGTTGGGCCCCACGCATGATGATAAGGCGGCGTCAAGAAGGAGGGATTGAAAGGGGGTGGTCCCCACCATTGAGACTGCGGAAGTGCGGAATGGGTGAGCGGTTAGGAAATGTGGACGTGTGCACGTGGCCACCATGAGGTTGCCGTGTTCATCACTCCGCCAACTCTCTCATTCTGCAAACAAATATCTACTCACTCCCATTTTAAGAGTTTCAATTCGTCTGTCAGCAAGATTTACATAATATTAATAGCCTATATATATAATTAGTCAAATTAATTAACTTTCCCAAGTGTACTGCCATAGACATCCATCAAAAGTCATATAGACAAATGCTCTTAAATTAATTAGACAATGTGAAGTCCCACATTGATTGGGAAGGGGAACGAAATACTTCTTATAAATGTGTGGATACCTTCCCCTCGTAGATGTGTTTTCTGGATTATTGTAGAAATATAAGGAAACAAAACCATGCTCTGTTTACAATATGGACAATATCTACGAGGGAGGGCTCTGTGAATATTACATCAGGCATATGCTTGTGTTCCAAAATGTACGTTTCCCAAGTCAAGACCAAATGATGCCCAAACACAATAGAATGTTTTAATGTAACAACAAAAAAAAAAAGCTTATTTTTGGTAGGGAGAACAAAAAAAGAAGAAAGAATTTAATGGACCAAATCATTTCACAACCGTGTGCCGTGATGAAGTTTTCTTGACCATCCAATCAAATTATGTGTTGGTTGAATCTATATGAGTGTGTGTGAGTAGATAGATTAATTATAATATTGATGCCAACTTCAGTTTTTGAAATTATTCTCAACGTTAATTGTATTACACCATTGTTCATCTTTTTGATTTTATGTGTGCACGGCCGGACATGCATGTGATTATGCCTTGAGTTTTTCAAAAAGAAAATAAATGAAACTGAGTTTGACGAGACTTCAACACACACAGAGACTTTGAATATTGCATTCTTCTTCCTCCTTATCCTCTCTTCTTTACTGTTTAATTATCATTAACTCTTTCCTTTTTGGCTGGTCAATTTGCTACTTATTAGTTATTAGCTTGCGATCACTTAACCATCAATTAAATGATAAGCATCGTGGTTATACTTTATCCCTCCAAGCCCTACTAATCAGGAGACCTCTATTTTTTAATTATCCGTCGATCGCTTGAAGAGAAAAATGACGGTTGACATTTTTTTTTAATGAAAGGGAGTATAATAGTTAATATGGACAAGAATATAAAACACGACCATCAAAAGCTGGACCCTACAGCATTGATCAGGGCACTTAACTTTAAGGTGTGATTAGCAAGAGTTTGAGATGATCTAATTATACTGTTAGAAGTACAAGAGACATTGAGAAAAATTCATCTATTCCTGCATTTCCAAAGGTTCCATAGTAGAATCCCGAAGTATAACCTCCAACTGGTACTATAAACTCTTGGGTTAAGATTCCAAAATAGCTACCTTGAAATGGCCGTTGTAAGAAGTCACCTTGTCGATTTGGAGGAATTACTTCCCACTAGCAGCTACGGGCAAAAGTGCAAGATCGTGGGACATGTTGACATTAATTTTGTTGTGTATTATACCATGTTTTCAGTACTCATGAGTGGTTATGTTCTCATCACACAGTACTTGTTATAAATTTTGTTATCCATGTGTAAAGAGATTAAAGAATTATATATATTTAATACTTAAAATTAAACTTCCATCAGAGTTCGGAAAAAAATGACTCTTCATAATAAGTACTGATTAATAACTAATCAAATGTTGAAGAAGGTATTTATTTCTTCTGGAGACTGCGATTGGATAAGATTGGGTTCTGGTTGTACTTGTACCAAATTCAGATTACTACAATGAAACAGATGAGAGTAAGTGTTGAAGACGATGAAGAATCAAACGGAAGAAACCAACAAACACGAAAATAGTTACAGTATCGGATAGAATAATGGGAACTAGAAGTCTCTTATTACTGATTAATAAGCTTTTTCCATGAGCGAAACGAAAACAAGTAATTAATAGGCTACAGAGGAAAATAATAATCAACCCGAGCATTGCTCTTTTTTCGATCTACTGCCATTCACATATTACAGGTAACACTTAATGAAGAAACAGAAGAAGAATGAAAAAGCCCTAAAAGAAAATTAAAGAACATGATGATGATGCGGCCTGATGATTCTTCTGATGATAATCGAAGTTATATAATATCAGTCATGCCAGCAGAGAAGCATGACGACGCATCTTCTGATAATGTACAGCCTTCCTTTCTGCTCTCTAAGGTACCCTCCAAGCCTTCTGCATGATACCTTCTTCTTTGAACCTGATGACCTCATGCATCCTCTATTGTTCATCTTTCTTTCTTTCTCTATATATGTGTGAGTGTAATATATAGAGCAAAGACCAAACCCTACGCTCTTAATTTCTTCTTTGCTCTGTATTTTATCTGGTTGCACGCACGATATATCTTAACACACTGATACTACTGTGTGTGTGTGTGAGAGAGAGAGAGAGAGAGAGGAGAGGAGAGGAGAAGCGTCCGTGTGTGTGTGTCTCCGAATGAGCTCTTTCAACTTCCAAGCAATGTCTCGTATAATACTGAGCGTGAGGCTTTTATAGAGCACATTCGGTGACTCTTTTGGTCATTTTTTATTATTAATCAAGTATCGGAGCTCAATGTGTGGTGCTTTCTTCCAAAATCAATATTATCTCTTCTCATTTAATTAATGGATCGACCTAATTAATTAAATTCCTTCTTCATCTATCAAAGTTGTTTCCTTTTTTTTAATTCTTGTACGTGCCAAACAAAATGTCACTATGGGCCCCATTTTGGTTTCCATGCTTCTCTCCGTATATGTTTGCACCAAGATTTATGCAGAATCAGAGGGCAAGATAAGCTGTCGGCCATTGAATAAACCAAGTGATGAATAATAATGTTTATGAGAGTGCCAAGGTTCCTTAGATATTTGAGCTTCCTTCCACGAATTCGTGGCTCTCAATAATCTAATATGAACTCATAATTAGGTTAATAAGCCCAAGAACAAGTGAAGGAAGTTTCCTTGTCCTCTTCCTTTGACTACTGGCTCCACATTGTTCCTCATTTTATATGCCCATGTCAATTTGTTCTTGTATACTATGAAAGTTTTGGTATTTCCCCACACACACACATATAATGCTTCCTAAATGTATCGTACAGGCAATAATTTAAAGGAAACCATGATGTTTCAAAAAATAGAATGGAGTTATGCTACCTTCAGAGTGACTTTTCTTCTAATATTATTCACATATTAATATAGATATTGATCGATTAATCAATATCGTACTTGTTTAAAAAAACTTATTTACTTCCTAAAAGCACATTCAACAGTATTTTTTGTAAAACGAGATAATCTCCTTCACATATCTATCTCAACTTAAGTAAAAGTACTTCTCTACCGCGTTCCTAAACGGACACATCAATATATATAATTTTTTAAAATTTTAAATTATTATTTGTCTTATGCGTATATACAGTGCCTAAAGCTTCTCTATTGGTGCATTGAAACGATTCAAATAAAAAGAACACAATGGAATCTCTTTTTGCCCCCACCATTTTCAAGAGCTCTCTTTCGAAAATTTAACATGTGCACACCTTTTGATCTAAGCTAAGCTAGCAGTTACGAGTAGATATATAGATGATTGTACCAAAAATGAAATGACAGGCTATTAGTCAAAAGAGGAGCATGTGATTTCAAAGATGGGATATACACAAAGGCAAACATGTGTCAGATAAGATTGATCCCTAACAACACTTATCAAGGAAAGCATGGTTCTGGCTCCATGATCGAGTTCACAATATCATCAAGCACCGTAATTTATATTTCTATTCCCAAATTTTAATTATTCCTTCAAAAATTCTTTTTGAGCATCTCATTTATTAATTATTTCTTCATGGGATACAGTCTGAAAATAAATATTTGCATATGATTTAAAATTTAAGATACTATTTATCGAATTTTAAGTATGGGAAAGATTATATGCACATGGTGTATAGTTCTTAGCAATTTATTTCAATTAATGAAACCTTCAAAATAAAATCAAATTGAAAGTTTACATATATTTAGGAACATAGTGAAAATCGCCTTTAATTTTTGACTCCTTTATTCTTTCCAGAATGACGACCAGCTGCTTATTACATTCCCAAAAAAATGTTAGGTAAAATCCTAATAAATTGCAGTTGTTGGCCTAATTTGCAACAGAATCTGAAGCAACTCTCTAATCAAAGAAATTCTTTTAACCTAACCTGCATATTGTTAAAGATTCAAAGGCAAAAGTACAGAATATCCCACATGTTTTCTCTGGTGCTTCACCCTTTTAACAACTGGGATAGCAGATTATACTTGTCTCTTTTTTCCCTTTCTGATACATGTTCCCTTAATGCTCTATGCAGTCATTACTTAAATACATTGTGTGCCTCTATTACATCCAACCACTAAAATATAATTAATTGTTTTTTTTTTCATTTTTCTTTCAGGGGAGACAGTACCGGGGAATGTTCGCTTATGTTTTTCTTGAGTAGAATTGATTCATTATGTTTTAGTAAGAGTATACTGACTAAATGGAAATGGATTATAGAATATTAATGAAAGAGAAGAAACTTAAAAGAGAGAATAATATCTCTTTTTTATTCTAATAAAGTTCAAGCTCACATATACATTCATAGAAACACACTATTTGAGCTGTAAAGCCTATCCCATCATTGATGAATTTAATCAGCTACAACAACGAGAAGTCTTATTCAATTACATTGATCACATAATCTTCTTGTACTCTATTAACAACCAAATTTTTAGATGGAATAAAAGTGTTGGTCGAAGAGGATTTGATGGCTTAAATACGAGATCTTGAGTTTGAATCCCTTTAAAAGAAAAATGTCTATAGGATCTGACCGCATAATTTTCTTTTTGAACATGAAAGCTCTAAATTGAGATGATTCGCATGATGTTTAAAATGTGATTTTCGGTATGGGTTCAAAAGGGGACCAAAAATTGGAAGCCATTCATTCATTGATCCTACACAAGACTAAACAAGAGAAGAGTTGTGTGTGGATACGTGTACGTAACTGAAACTGAAAGAGACATGAAAGCTAAAATACTATTTGTTATCACCTTTGTCTGAACCATGTTCCTTTCTGGCCTTCCTACATGCATCTTTGATTCCATTAATTATTTTATGACCCTGATGTACTAAGAGGACAGCCACACAGCTCGTGAAAAGCTCGTGAGGAGTCATGGTTCCTGCCTTTCACTCCTTAGACAAACCCTAGATTTTTTTTTTCAGTTTCTTGTTCTCCATTAACGTGCTTATCGGCCTACAACTTGTCCACTTCAAGATCATTCATTAATATCTCTTTTCTTTTTCTTGGAGTTGTAAAAAAAATTAATCAAGTTGGTTCTTATGAGCTGGACTTGTTAATCTTTGTGTTGGACTAATCAAAGATTATGTGTGCCCTAATTTATAACATTTGGTACGGTTCAGTGTACTTAGTTGCCTTGGTTACATATATGACAGTGTGATGAGAAGAAACTAGGATTTGGCTGTGTTGGCTGGCAAGGCATTAGTTCTTAGGAAGATTTAGCTTCTTTAAATAATAGTGAGATAATAAATCAATGGCTAAATAATCATGAAGGTGCAGAAGTAAACTCGATGGTGACGTTATTGTTAAGCAAGAAACAAAATTATTAATAACTCTTACTGTACTTGTTTGGGAAGACTGTTTCCCCAACGGTATAAGCAAGCTGAGATAAAATCATCTCGAAATCCGTAAGACCATTTTGAAATACACAAAATACCTCGGAATAAACTCATTTTTCCCAACGAAATTCCCGAACACAACTGATCTGCTGAGTCATGTATATAGATGATCATTTTTTTCATTACTCTCGAAACTCAACTAAAAGCACTCGATCTTCTAAGCTCAGGAATTAGTAAAATAATATGTGTGATTAGCTGCTCTATATAATAACTTATTAATAGAATATTGCATTTCATCAAAGAGATTAATTATCTGCCTGTAATCTAAATCTGAAGTTCATGAAATTGGACCCTTGGCAAAAAAAGAAGAAGAAGTTCATGAAATTGGACGCTGATAGATGTAACAGTTTTATGAGACGGAAATATCGCTAATTATTCTTGTGCTTATTAATTAATGGATTAACCAAATGATTGCGTGCAACTTAATTAACATTAGCGCAGTTCAATTTATGCTATGTTTGGTATGATGTAATTGGGAGGTGGAATTGGAAATATAATTCACTTCATATGTTTGGTATAATGGAATTGAGGAATGAAATTAGAAATGGAAATGGAAATGGAATTCAAAATGGGTAGAAATGAATTCCATGATATAATCTTACATGAAATTGATTTTTTGCCCTTCTTTTTTTTTATATTTATATCCATTTTCATCTCCATTTTCACCCTCATTTCCATCTTCATTTCCATTTATATTTCCATCTCTATCTCCATTTCTATTTTCACCAAAACCAATTTCAGCATACCAAACCAGTCATTACATAGTTGCCTTTGATTACATACAAGACATTTTGTAGCAGGCGCTAGAGATTTGGGTGGTGGTAATAAAAGCGTAGATTTTTAAGAAGATTTAGCCTTTTAAATAATAGTATACGTCAGCCAAGTGAATGATTCATGAAGGTGTAAAAGTAGACTCAGTTATTTCATTATCAAGCAATCAGGAATTAAGTTCTACTCAACTCTTTTCAATTTTAGATTATGTATATACAGATTCTTTTTTTAACTCGATAATAATTTTTTATCTTAACTTTTAAAACTGTCAAGATAATATTTTATTACCATTAATTAATCGCTATTAAGATATAAAATATTAAGAGAATTTCCTTTATATAATTCAAAGTTTAAGGAGGTCATTGTACAAAATGATGAACTTTAGAAAGATTTGTAGGAACTAGGCAGGCTATTATGTTTTGTTATTGCAATAACAATTAACTATACTAAAACTAATAGTGATAGTTGGATTGAGTAAAAGAAACTCATGAGAACTTTCATATTATGAGAACTAGCTGTATTATGAAGGAAGAGATTCCGGTTTGAACAACAGAATTTTTATAATTATTTTATTTTTTTTGTTAAGTACACATATTCTTTTATTAGATGTTAGCCTAAGACACTGTCATGTACTAATTGTAAGCACATCTTTTAATAAAAGTTTAAATATTAATTTATTACGTTGTAAAATGCTAACCAATTACATTAGATAATCAAGTTCGCGTCCGTGACAATGTTTATCTGCTTTCGTTTTCACGTGGAATTCACCCAGGGGCCAAGACATAATTGAGTATTCTATTTTGGGCCCACGGGGGAAGTCCAATGAAAAGTTGTACTAACTTTTTTGTTTCGGATTGGATTTTGGATATTATAGATTTGGGCTCGGAAGATAATCCATCACCATATGGTGTTGGGCTAAATTCAGCATTCTTCGGGCCCGAATTGGTATATACATGTTATCTTCATAAGTGTGGATTAAGTGGTAAGGTGAATCATATTACGGCGTTTGAAGAGATATCCTAGTTCATGGATATTTAAATAAATGTCTAAGAGTGATTAATGGCTCGTCTAGTCCAATATTAAGATGCCTATGAGGAAGGGATATTTTGCCCTGCTTTTAGATTGTGGATAAGCTCCACCCTTTTACCAAAAATTCATGTATAAAAAAATATATTAATAATGGGAGGAAAAATTAATCATTAATCAATGGACTTAGGTCCCTACCCTTTTGACTTATTTTAAATTTAATCATTCAAATTTTAAAGTACAACTAAATTCTTATTATTTTAATTGTCTAAAATATTGGTTTAAAAAAATAACTTTAGCCCTTATAGCTTGATTTGTTTGAAATGGAGGAGCAATATGTTGAATGGTTAAACTTGCAACATTTTTGGATGCTATTGGTTCCAAATGTAAGCTTTAAATTTTGTGAGGGGTATGGTTTTTAATGTAAGCAAAAGTTTGAATTTGTGTTATTATTTAATGCCTTTTTAATTTTACTTAATTTCTTTTATATCACTGACTTTTTATCATACCTTTTTTACTCATTTCATTTCTAAAGATAAAAGCTAAGTTGGGTGTTTATTTTCATTGTAGCTTTAATTCATTTTGTCTCCCGAATTTATTATTTTCTCTTTAAAATACCTCTTTTGATAACCCATAATAAGGTTTTTTTACGGAACAATAGTTTTAATACACACAGTAAAAAAATGATATTTCAAGAAATTAATATATATCTATTATAAATAATAAATTTAACTAAATTTTTTAACACATATGGATCAATAATCCAACCCCTTAGTTAAAAAAAAGAGAGAATAGTAATTACATGCCTCAAATGATTAAAAGTTTTTGGGTGAAAGCGATGCTTTGAATTATTGCATCTTGCGTTTGATCATCTTCAAGAGAAACTCTGGAACCCGTGAACAGAGAACTGTTTATTAAATGAGATTAATCAAGCTATGAATTATATCATCATCAACAACATCTCCAGAAGCATCATTCGTGCAACTTTTTTTTTTAAGTTATTTTTCACTGCATCACCGTCGCGGGTTGAGAATACAGTAAAAAAATACTTATACACAAGTTGAGATAAATTAAATATATGGAAAAAATTATATCGTTTTACGAAAAATGACTGTTGAACGTATGTTTAACTTTTACAACCGTCCAACTAAATAAGCCCACCATTATCACTCTGAATTCAACTTTCATGGGCAATTCACGTTATTTTGGGGCAACTAACTAAAAAAAGCATGATGTGATTAAGAATAAAAGCTACTTTCACAATCTACAAGGTAGATAAATGAGAAAAGTTTTATTTTATTCTATTACGTGTGAATATGGTTGTTCAAGTTCAATACAAGTCTAAGTACGAAGAATGAATGAAATATGGTTTGAGATACATGGTCCGTTTGAGAATGCAATAGAGAAGTACTCTTACAATTTACGAGGTAAATTTGTGAATGAGGCTATCTCATTTTAGGAAAAAACATGCTGAATGCATGTTTGACTTTCCAAACGTTATTCCAAGGGCCATAAATCTATATATGCGCGTACAGGTAAGTGAGGCCAAGATAGTCTTTTTGACATGCATTCCCAAATCAAACAATGACATTCCACAAACTTTTTTTTTGTGACAGAACGAGAATGAACGGAGCATATTTCTGAAGAACGGAGAAAGGAAATGCCATTCAATTGTCCCAAACAGCTCCGTCCAAATCATTCTGTCCACTTTCCACTTCCATACCAAACAGATCGTTAATTTAGCGGGAAACCCAATTAAAACCTGCCAATTCAGCGCTACGCACACATCATACAAGCATTTTTATATAATTTAACAAAAAAAATATGAAATGGATATAGAAGCAACCAGTCTTTTATGAATACAACATGTATGTATCGCATGGCGTTTAAATTATAACAATTTATGTCTAAATTTTATATTAGAAGGCACTTGACTACATGTTTGGAACCAAGATGATAAATATTAAATAATTAGCCCTCCATTAAAAAAATAATTAAACAAACAGACAACGGAACTATGCAAATTGAACGTAAACCTTTTTAAAAAAAATAGATTCCCACTATATGATATTGGACGAATGAAAACGAAGGTTCATTAAAAGGTCCGCCACGATAAATAAAGAAATTGAAAATGTCCATTTACACAAATTTTTTTTAAAATTCGTAAATTCTTTTTAATTTCGTAAATTCTTATCGAGATCCGTAAACTCCTTTCTCCGAACGGATTTTCAAACACACATCATCATGAATATTACTTTTGAAATCATTTATAAGAAGTACCTCACCATATATTAGTAAAAAAATGGAAGGTTCGGTAAAAAAAATCCCTATTTAATAATCTAAGCACCTCAGCAACTCAAAAAATTTAAAATATTGACGTGGCACCATTTTTTCCTTATTTATCAATTCATTTTAAAGAGTGAGTATTGTTTGTGGGGAGTAAAAGGAGGCTGAGAAGAGGGCACAAGTGGACGGTGCCCACCAATCCAATGCGTAATGTTTGACAGATGGCAATTACCAAGGGGAAGAACACGTGACTTTCAAACATGTTTTCATTAAAATTATTAAAAACAAAGTTTCATGCGCATCCACGAAGAGTGATGTGAGTGGAAAAAAAGGTGAAATATGCTATCGACGGGAAGCATTTGGTCATCAAGACATCATAGCATGTATGGAAATACGTTGAAGGAGTGATTTTACACAAATCAAAGTAAATATATAAAATTTTTTTACCTAAATTATGTGTAACGTGATTTTAAAGTAAAACCAAAATAAACACAGTGGTTAAGAACAAAGTGAGCAATAAAACTAGATGTCTCATATATGACTCATTTCTGGATGGTTTCCACCAACAAAGTTTCCATGCTATAAACATGTAGCATTCTTCCACTGAATAATGCTTTCTTACAGCAATATCTCGACATTGATTAAGAATTTAACGCTGGGGAGGAAATTAATTCAAGATTTAATGTTGAAAAGTTTATATGGCCGTTTTACTCCCTACGATCATCAATTCCTTTTACTCCGATCTCATACCAAATCATCTTCATTCCTGTTATTTACTGGACATGGCATCCATGTTTTTTCATATATGTTAATTGATGTTGGGCACTTTGATCGTATTGGTAATCTCATTGTTATGAAATAGTTGACCTGTTTGAGAATACGATAGAGACATATTTTTACGTAAATCAATATAAATATGTGAATAAAATTATTTTATTTTAAAAAAATACTGTTAAACATGAATTTAACTTATTCAAAAAGTGTTGACCAAAAGGCTGGTACGGTGATTTTTACCATTACATCTCTGTCTGTATTTCTCCTTTCTCCGTGATGGGAAAGTATAATAAGTGTCATCAAATTTTTTGTAGAGTATTAGTGCTTGTCTGACAACATCGTTATCAAAACGGTGTACGTAAATCGAGATAAAATCATCTTAAAATTTGTAAAAATCATTTCGAAATCCATAAAAACTATCTTAAAATCCGTAAAACTATCTCGAAATTCACAAAATGCCTCGGAATATGTAAAACCCATTCTTCCAACGAAGTTCCTAAACAGACACTTAATGGCTGTGATGTATAAGAAGAAGAGGCTTAATGGGCGGAGGCACCGTCCACTCCCCTCCCGCTCACCGTCGACCGGTTGATTCCCCAACGTGGATCACTCCTATTCCCACTCCTGATTCACATTCCCTCATGCTTCACACCCCTACTCCACCGGCCACCTCTTCTCCCCGTTCCCTCCCTCCCCTCTTTTATAAATAAACCCTCCCATTGTCTCCGTCCCTCCCTCCCTCACTTACTTTCCACCATCACTGTGATCCACTGTCTCTCCGGTCCAACACCCAATCGCTCTCTCTCTCTCTCTCAATGGCTTCTCTCTCCTCTGCCTTCTCCACCATGTCATCCTCTTCTTCCGTTGCCTCCTTTCTCAAACCTTCCCTCCCGCAATCCTCCTTCACTCCCAAATCCCTCTCACCTCTCCCTTCCCCCAACCCTTCTCTCTCTTCATCCCTCAAGCTTTCCGCCGCTTCTCCTCCCTCCCTCCCCAACAGATCCTTCTCTTGCAGAAGCCAGGCTGCTTCCCTTGATGACTCCGGTGAGTTCGCCCTCTCGATTTATCACCCAACAATTTCCCGTCCGCGATCTCTTCATTCTCCATCCTCTTTGTTGATCTCTGTGTTTCCTTTCTCTTTTTCTTGCAGAACAAGTTCAAGAGATGCACCTCTACGAGATCAACGAGCGAGACCGTGGAAGTCCTGCGATTCTCCGATTGAGTCAGAAGCCTGTCAATTCCCTTGGCGATCTGGTCCCATTCAGCAACAAGGTATGCTTTATAACTGTTCCTCCCTTTCCCTTTCCCTTTCTTTGTGTTCTAATCATGCAGTTCTCTCTTCTGTTCATTTCACGGTCCTCTTTCCCTTTCTTTCTTTGTTTTTTTTTTTTAAAAAATGATCGATCAGAAAGGGGAGCCCTCCTTTTCTCTTCCTTTTCCCAAATGATCTTATTCCAATATACCGCTCAACAACCTTTCTCTTGCCTTCCTGGATCCTTCTTCATAGTAGACCCGCTCAATTGCTGGTTTATGAATGACAAAATCAAGTGGATCCCCTTCTCGAGTTCGAAATGACTATGATTTATTTATTTCCTAAAACATTCATTTAATAACTATAAAGTGAAATACACTGTACAGTATTTTTTTAAAAAATTTAATTTGAAAAAGTTGCATAAAAGTGATGGAGAAATGCTGGAAGTTAAAAAATGAGTATGTGATATCAAAACACTCCTCTTTAACGAAGTTTTATTTGTTCAATATTCAATATAAAGCTGATAGTGATAACTAAAAAAATACTTGACAGCTGCCAATGGTACTGCCATATCTCTTATATTTAATACATCGCACATCAGAACACGTGTCTACCTTGTTGAACCGATCCGTTTGAATATAAATGGAAAATTTGGTCCGTTTAGCAAAACGGTGGTAAAATACTTTTATTATTTAGGAGGTAAACGTGTGAAGGAGATTATCTTATTTTACGGAAAAACACTGTTGAACGTACTTTTGAGGGTTGAGAAGCTTTCCCAAACACCCCATTATATATGTGATGTAATATAATAAAATTGTAAAAAGACCACAAGTTATTTACTACGAATTCCACAGCCAAATGAACGAATAAATTGGTGAGAAGGAAAGATAATTATTAATTTTTTTCCACTTGTGTTTGTTCCCGGAGAATTAATTATAATTAATTTGTGGTGTGGGTTGGGAAACGGCAGTTGTACACAGGGTGCATGCAGAAGCGCGTGGGCATCACCGCAGGGATCTGCATTCTGATCGAGCACAAGCCTGAGAAGAAAGGCGACAGGTACGAGGCCATCTACAGCTTCCACTTCGGAGACTATGGCCACATTGCCGTTCAAGGGCCCTATCTGACCTACGAGGACACATACCTTGCCGTAACCGGCGGCTCCGGCATCTTCGAGGGGGTCACCGGCCAGGTCAAGCTTCACCAGATTGTGTTCCCCTTCAAGGTCTTCTACACTTTCTACCTCAGGGGCATTAAGGACCTTCCACAGGAGCTTCTGGGCAGTCCCGTTGAGCCCAGCCCAGCTGTTGAGCCCAGCCCAGATGCCAAGGCCTTGCAGCCCAATGCTGTTATTGCAGGCTTCACAGATTAAAGCGGGTTGTTAGAGAGCTGTTTATTTTAATTTTATGTTGGAGGGAAGTGATTATGGAGTACTTAGCGGTGAGTCCTTGAGGAATAAGGTTGAAGCATGTGCTGGGATTTTCTTTTCTTTTTTTTTTGCCCCTTATATGGGACTAGGGTAGAGACGACTTACTGAATTTCTTAATGTTGTTCGAGGTTGGCCTTCTATTTAAATATGGTTTCCCAGAGGTGTAAAGGCCAGTGGGATATATTGAGATCTATTCAGTCATGTCCATATTGTTGCTTCTTTATTATATTTGTTAGATTATTGTTTGTTTATTTTTATTTTTAATGGGAAATTGCCCTTTACCACAATAATTAATCAGTTAAATATGATATGGCACTATGATACTAATGATTGTGCTGTAAAATACTACTATGATATTTCAGTTACAAGGAATCAACATATTTAAATTATAAGCTGAAGATTGATTGATTATGCATGCTCATTTCCCCCCCAACTTTTTCTGCCAACACTCTTTTGCTGGTTCAGATATTTGTTTGATGATGGTCTTAAAAAAGAAAAAGAAAGGGAAAATATTAGAAATGGTTAGAACTAATAGGCAAAGTAATTTTTTTTTTGTCTAAGTAAATTTATTATTTCAATCGAAACAATTCTATTTGACGTATTATTAAGCCTCTACCAATAAAGATTCAACTTTAATTTACTATGTTATCAACAAAATGGATTATAATCCCCCAACTTCCATAGCCATTACACATTAACGCTCAATGTGATTAGGCCTAACCTCTGATGGCCCTAAGCCAAAGGGGATCTAGGGTTTGTTTGCCCCATCTTCCTAAAACATGGGTTTTACCTTAAAACTTAAGTTTTTTTCAAATATAAAATTTTTTTCAAAAAAGCTATCTCGGTTTGATACTAAGGTTTTCTCTTTCTTACTTTTTCTTTATTTCTCTTTCCTCCTTCCTACTTTTTTTCCCTCTTTCTCTTTCCTCTCTAGTACTTTTTCTTTCTTCTATTTCCTATTTCCTACTTTTTATTGTTTCTCTTTTCTTTTTCATACCAACTTTTTGTCTCCAATCCGTAAAAGTTAATAACTTCCCAAACATAAGAGCTTGTTTGTATATAAGGTTGAAAATAGCTTTTACAGATTTCGAGGTAAAACCTAGGTTTTGGAGAATAGATTTTGAAAAATAGCTTTTACGGATTCTGAGGCAAAAAAGTGGATAGGAAAGAGGAAAAAAGAAAAAGTAGGAAAGAGAAAATATAGGTTTCAAACTGAGATTTTGTAACCAAAATAGCTTTTGGGAAAAATTTTTTTGCTTGGACAAAACTTTTGTTTTGAAGTAAAACCTAGGTTTTGAAACTAAGCCTAAGTTCTAGAATCGATTGCCAAACAAGCCCTAAATCATTTTTCAAAATCTAAATTTTGCTTTAAAATATGTAAAAGCTATTTTTAAAATAGCTTCCAAATAAGCCTATAATAAAAAAAAACTTGGAGAGCAACCATGGTCATAAATATTGGGCTTAGTGGAAGAAACGGGACATGGGTCTGAGTGGTCTGAACAAACAGCTGTGGGTGAGGTCAATATCGCTACACTGGAGCTTCCTGTGGAGTTTGCATTCTGATTTATGACTAGTTTTTTTAATACGAGATTTATGGCTAGTTCTAATTTTCAAAAATAAAATGAAAGGTTCTTCAAACTAAATCAAAATGAAACGTGTCTGAGACAGAGAGAGAGAGAGAGATGTGGCTATATGGGGAAGAAGATAAAGCCCAAATGGATAGAGCAGCCAAGTCCGAAACTGCAAAGGGGTCTTCATAAGGGAGAGACGATCGAGAATAAATATATATTCCTCGTCCTATTTGGAAAGTAGAGAGAATGTTTTTTTTGTCCATCTTACAAATTATTAAATCTTTAGATGAATGCACGAATTTACCCTTTGTTTTGTTATTATGTACAATTCATTCTCATGGTTGAGTGAGTGGTGCAGCTTGTGATGAGAATCAATGGCATCTTTGCTGATCCTCTTCATCTCAGGTATGGAAGCTAAGTGAAACCTGTGAGGTTCTCTTCTTTAGATAGAGCTATATATGTTGAGCTATGATACTTCACTGGGTTAGATATTAAGGGGATGATTAATGTTTTTAAATTGGCATTTCTGCAATCTGGAGAGTGGTGAGAGTGTCGGTCCCACCTGGTAAGCAGCAAGAGCAAGATTGGCCATTGACTCTCATCACAACATGCTCCACTTTCCTTGGCAACTCCATGATGGGATGGGTGGCTGCTTCGCCATTTCGCACTCACATCCTTATGCCGCTACTCTGCTCACCCAGAAATTTCAATGCCCAAATACTCTGAATTCTATAACCTTTAGCTCTAAAAACACAGTTGCACAAACTTCCCTTTTTCCTTGCTTTCCCAATGACTCATCAATGATAAGTTCATTAATGTTTATAGTTTGGTCATGCATAATAATATAACGCCGATTTTGACAAAAATTAATTCTGTTTTAAGAAAAAGAGGCAAAACTGGAGAAGGATACAAATACTGCAGAATAAGAAAAGAAAGGTCAAGGTATTGGCCACATCTTAATCGTCTGTCTGAATATGCCATTAGCACAAGGCAGAGCTCCGGGATTGGAATCAGGGGAACGAGACTTCAAACTTCAATATACGGAAGTATTACATGGAAATTCCAGCCTGGTATGTTTTATTCTTCAAAATGCACGCCTTGTATGTACAAATTGAAATTGAACCCACTTGGTCCTTGTTCACTTACCTTATTTCTCAACACCAATATTCAAACACTCTGTTCTCAGCGCTTTCTATTTTTTCCTTTTTTGTGACGGTTAGTAACTGCATTACTTTGGTGTGTTACGAAAACAGTAATTTAATGATAGCAGATAGTTATATATGGAAAATGCATACGCATTTCAAAGCTTCATATTTAACATATAAAAACAAATCATTACATTACGAACGCTGCTTCACATTGCCTTACAACATCATGATATATAAGAAATAAAACAGAGTAAGTTGGATCTTCGAACCTTGATCATCCACCCAAACAAAAGTAAAAAAAAAAAAAACACAAAAGATACGACCCCGAATTATCACAGGAAAAAATGGAAATACGGAGCACATATAGTTAGGTGGATTTGATCAGAATCTAAACTTGTAGGGACATGGCTGCTTTCAGTTCCCCTCCACTTTTGGTTCTCCTCCATTGTCCATGCAAATTTGAAACCATATGTTCGGCCATCTCTTTTATTTTCTGGTGGTTAAAGTAAATGAGTAGCAACATGAAGCAGAGAATGAAGACGAGTGGTTGGAGAGAGCGAGGAACCAACACTGATACTAGAGCAGTATAAGCCAGACTTCCGGAAACAAAAGCTACTTTGACACATCGGTTCAACGAAGTAGTATCAGTTGGAGTGTAAATCTGACATTTGATATGGCACCCAAAAGCAAAGCAGTAGAGAAGTGAGCATGTAATAAAGATCCAAATGCTCGCAGGGTGTTCATCTAAAGGTGATGAATTGGTGAAGTGCATTTGGACAATTGTTCCCACCCCTGGGATTTGAAACGCAAATATAGCATGCCAAGGAGTTGAGCTGCACAACCACAAACCACAAGTCTCAATATTGCATCATCAAATCAAAGTATTAATTAAAGAATTTGAGTGCTTCTATATAAAATGCAAAACACCAAGTTAGGTATTTCCCATAAAACGAGTAGTGAATTGCTCATCAGTGATGTTCGACAACTTATCAAAAGTAGGAAATAAACCTGATTTGGCATCTTGCAATTTTCATATTTTTTTCATATAATCTTCCCTTAAAACAACGACATTTTGTAAGAAACTTTATTCCTAACAAACTTGAAACATTGGAGGCAGTAGTATCACGTATATAGGTTCAAAGGTGAAGGGTGGGAAATGTTAATGAGTTTCATCATTCTCATAATGGTTTGTTGAAAGCTCCAAAGGGGAATTTAACTTGATGAGGAATAATGCAAAGAAGTCCAAAGAAAAATCTCACACAACACATGAATGAGTCTGAAATTAAAGCAAAAGGAAATCTGAATACTTACGTGAGTGAAGAAGCAGCCATGAGCTGTGAAGCTTTTTTGGACAGAAATGGTTTGTTTGTGCGTTAAGAGGACGAGAGAGAAGAGGGATGATGAGGAAGCGTTGGGTAGTTTGGATTGGGTGTGTCTATATACATATATATAGATATAGATAGATAAATGGATAGACAATTAGGCTCCTTTATGTCAGAGTCATACTGATGAGACGCTTTATGTCGAGTATCAATTCAGTCCTTTGCCTCCAACGCATCTATATCAGAAGGTGAAGAGTGGTGTTTTCATGATTCCTTTTGACTGTCTGGCTTAATCAAAACCCTAATTTTGAATAAGTTATACGATCTTCTGGGGATGAAAAATACCCAGAAATGTCTGTCTGTGGCATCCAGAGAGATGATGGCAAACACCCAGCTGGTTCAAATTCAAAGTCATGGTTTTTAAGTCTCGCAAGTCCCAACCCTGACCTAGCTGGCGCCGGGAAATCACTAGCTACATCATTTCCTTCTTCTTTCTCTCTCTCTTTCTTTCTTTCTTTCTGATACTATAATTTATAATTCACTTCTCATTTTCCCTCCAAAATTATCAGGCTGTCTCCAGATCGGATTCATTGAGCTGTCTCTCACGCTTAAAATAAGTGGGTTGGCTTTTTAGTGTCTCTTCAAGTAAAAATGGCTGAATACAAAAATAGAATGGCCCAGCAACAGAGTGCAAGAAATATATGAACCGGTTCTGGAATGTGTATTGGGCCAGCAGCCCCATTTTCGAAGATGCGTTTTGGGTATTTCCCATTTATTCTTTATTTTTTTGGGAGTGCCGTAATAGTTTTAGGATTGTGAAGAATTATCCAAGCCTTACGTGTGTGAAGAATTATCCAAGCCTTACGTGTTTCCAACTTTAAATTTTAGTATTTATACAGGCCATTTACAAAGATAGACCAACTTTAATTTTTTTTTTTCAATTTCATTTCTATATAATTTTATTAACAAATATAAAATAATTATATATATTAATGATATTCATCCCTTTTAAATTTAAATTTAAAAGACACTGATCGAACATTTATATAAATATAAACGCATTCTACAAAAAGTCATTTTAACTAACGGTTTATCTATACGGAAATAAAGTGTATGTTTGGGAATTCTCTTTTCCAACGATGCATGCAAGTAAAGGCAAAAAAACATTTTGAAATCCGTAAATTCTTCTTGGATTCCGTAAATTCTTATCGGAACCCGTAAACTCATTTCTCCCTAATGATTCTCAAACGCATTCAACGTAAAAATCATTTTCAAAATCATTTCTCTCAACCATATTTAAGCGCTGTTCAGTTGAGGAGGGAATTATAGTTAGAATGGTTGTTTGAGTATTTAATGATAGGCATGTAGTGTGAACTGTGAAAATTGGAAAAGCGAGCACGCAAGCATCTTCATTGCAAATTCCAAAGAGTAATGCTTCGATGGTGACTCACTTTCAACTACGGTTATACGATGCAGAAGCTTGCAGAGGGATGGTTAGTACTTAGTTGGATACAGAAAGAGGCGCCGCCTCCGTCCTTTGAGATTGACGTCACTCTTTGGCGGCTTCTTCTGACGTGTCGTGTATTGCGTCACCCTTCTTCGACCAACAGGTATTCATCAACGCAATAAATAATTCAACAGATGATCTGTTCATTCATGCGTTGTTCCAACAAAGCAGAAGAGAGGCACGATGAGAATACGACTCGTGGCACATGGATTGGTTTCTGTTTATGTATTTTCATAAACCTTTCCCCGAAAAATAATTTTTTTTTTGGGGGGAAAAGAAGAGGATAATGTGCGAATGTGGCAGAAACAGAGCATTTCATACAGGAGATAATGAGATATGTTGTGTGTTTAGAAAATCTCTTACAAGAAATGAGTTACGGCTTCCGAAATGATTTTATATATTTCGAGATGCTTTTACGAATTTTAAAATGATTTTTACGGATTTCGAGATAATTTTTATCTTAGCTTTCGTATCCATTGGAAAAACGGGATTCCCTAGCATGCATCCAGCTAATATAATGAGTGGTAAACTCATTGATGAAGATCTAAACTTGGTTTTTTTTGTTTGATTTGATTTAACAGACGAAAAACATGATTAAAATCCAAAGGCAGGATCAACGAAGTCAACAACTCTATATCTTTTGTAATTAATCCATCATCATTGAAAGGAAATGAGTTGTGTGTGTGTACATTCTTGAACATTACATTTTCCGAATAAAGTTATTTTTTATAAATAATCTCTGATTTATAGTCACATGAACACCAATTTTTATTTGGAAAATAGAGCGTAACTTCAAATTTAATTCACTAATAACAAGCAAAACAGTTAATTTTATGTCACAGGACACTTCACTTACCATAAGATCAAAACGCAAACCAAACCAAATCAAACATATACACTGTGAGGCAATAGTCAGATGCACAAGAGTATATACTTGCTGCAATCCAAAACTAATTTCAAGCGCGCAAACAAAAAATTAAGAGTAAATATCAGTGCAAGAGAGTGTGTAACGATCGTTGCAGTTGCTGGGAAATTTATATGTCCCATGACCAATCAACGGCTGTGATTAATTGAAGTGATCAATGTACGGCTGTCATTAACTCAGTAAGCAATTAAGGAAAGCACTTGATTGATCATCAAAGGTTTTTCTTGCTGCAAAATGGTTGTTTGAGCTAGAATACATATGTTATTAGGACTTGAATCGGCTGATTCGAAATTGACACTGGAAGTGAGTTATGGGAAATTTGAACTCTTAGCTAGTGAATATTTGTCAATGAGAGATAATTCATGATATCTGTGAAATGACCTGCAGAAATAATTTATAAAAGTATTTATGTAAAGCTTCATTATGAACTCTTGTAGAAAGGGTTGCTTAAAATGATTTGTATTTTAATCGCTTTTCAATAAAATGAACATTTATAAAAAAAAACTTGGAATATCAACTATCGAATATCGTATGGTCACATGATCACACCGTCTTGTTCTTTTCATTTTGGTTTCTCTGTTACAGATTTAATGAAGAGAGGCAGGTTATGTGCAGTGTGGTGTTTGAGGACCAAAACCAACCTTGTTCTTTTCAGAACCATAGCCCGCTTTCCTTCATTCTGTTCTGAGGTCAGAGAGCTAGGGCCTAGCTTGCAATTTTAGTTTTGGTCATTGTTCTGCAATTATGAATCCGGCCTAGAGTTTGTCACTCTGTCTTGTCTAGGGTTCATACAATAAGCTATTGGGCTGAGTCAATGGGGGGAATGTCATAAAGATAGGCTCAAATCCATAATTTGGCCCACAATTCTCAGCTCTTGAAGGGTTCATTGATTTCTGAGTCAAGTCAGCTGCAGAATAGTGAGCATAAAGAGAAGTTACAGCTCCTTTGGGTGACATGATGGGGGAAAAGAATACACTCAACTGTGTGACACAATCATGTATCTGTGTAGTTTTTAGGGCACTCAGTTTAGTTTTAAAAAGGAGGGAATATGTAGGAGTGGTGGTTGATGCAAACGTTGCATGAGGAAGGGACAAAAGAAATGAGGCTAACATGATGGGTCATTGCTCTTCTGGATAATGTGAACCTCACATGCATATCATATACACCCTCCACCTCTCACTCAGCAAGCTATCGTCAAGAAGGTACCCGTATTTAGTATTCGATTCTATCTCAAATAAAAAGATGTGTGTATCCGCACGCACACTTTGGAGGATGATAACTGCTAAACATTCCTGAACTTCTCTCATTCTTCCCTCCCCCACTGGGTTTTACCTGTCTTATTTCATGTCCCACTATATAACATAATATTTCTATGATACTTTCTTATTTTTTTTTCATGTTTTTATCAGGAGAAATAATGTTCTTCTTTAATTGGAGATCCGTCAGTCTTATTTTTAAGCGAATCTGCTTTACTCTGTGCACCAAACAATATGTTCCGCCATGAGGTCAACCCATCAAGTCCAAATTACCACCACACCATGAATGGTAAATTTGCAATTGCCCTTTAAAGGCCAATCTCCTGACATTGGCGAGTCAAAATGGAAGGAATAAATCAAAGGCACCAATTCCGTTTCTGTGCATAGCTACACAAACAGTGACCCATCAGTGTGTGTCATACATTGGCCTCTGTATGTCTCTCTAATGGATAGCCACAGATTTTGATTCACAACGGTGTGTAGTGATCCAATAAGATATGGTCCCTTCCTCTGTATTCAACGAAAACCTCACAATAATAATGGGTTTGTTTGACAATCTGTTAAGGAGTCTTAAAAGCATGTTTAACAGTATTTTTTTGTAAAACGAGATAATTTCCTTCACATATTTGTCTTGATTTGTGTAAAAGTAGTTTTTCGTAAAACGAACCCAATAATGGGCTTTTTTGGTAACGTGTTTGGAAAAGTCAAACAGGTGTGCAACATTCTTTTTCCCTGAAAACGAGATAATCTCATTGACATATTTATCTCATAAATAGTAAAAGTGCTTCTCTACCGCGTTACCTAACAAGCCCAATGATAATGTGTGTTTGTGAATCCGTTGGGGAAAGGAATTTACGGGTTCCGAAATGATTTTATGGATTTCAAGATGCTTTTTACGATGCTTTTTACAAATTTTGAGATACTTTTTATCTTAACTTACGTGTCCATCGAAAAAAAGGAATTCCCAAAGATTTACAACGATGAATCGTGCATCCAGATCATTTACATTTCTCTCTGAGCAGGTTACCTTGTTGTTTTCAGTGTTGAATTTTGGATTTCTTGCTTCACCCATTCACATCCCTCACCATACCCTCATTCATTATCTAATTAATTATCAAATTTCATATGAAAGTGTTAAAAATAAAAGTGACCTTTTTTTCAGGTGAAAAACGCTAGACATATTTTATTTTTAATCAGTGAACTTTTTATAAATTATAAAAGTAAGGGACGGGATTAAAACTTTATATAAAGTGAGAGTATCAATCATACACTTTTGCCTAATTAAAAACTTGCAAAAAATAAAACTCTCTGTTAGAGCTCATCAGACGACACAATGGATCTGTTTAGACTTTTTGAAAGATTTTGTCTCAAACATAAGAGTCAGATGATTCCAAAATGTCATAATAATATTAAATAAATAGAACCGTCCAAGTGAATGCCTGTTCATTGCATCCAATTCTTGAAATTCGAATCAACAAAGTTTAACAGGTTCGGGCCTCTTCTTTCTTCAACCACTCCATCCCCCTTTTCTAATATGATAAATAAAAATATGCCTTCTTCTATTATTTTGTATATTGTATGTATTTGGGAACTTCATTGAGAGAAAAAAGTTTACGGATTTCCACATGATTTTGTGGATTTTAAGATGATTTGTATGGATTTCGAGATGATTTTTACAGATTTTAAAATGATTTTATTTCTGTTTGGATGCATCGTTTGGGGAACGAAGTTCCCAAACAAACAAATTGTCCCATGACAAATTGGCCAACAACATCTAGCGTATCCATTTTTTTAAATGATGCATAATAACATGGTACACATTTATTATTAGATTCCTTAATTTATGATCAATCTGATCTCGAATTTTGATTCAAATTGTAAAGTGCGACATTTTCTAGTTATACACTTACTCATGAATTCGAAGACATGTTGTTAGCCTATACATTTTTATTGTATTTATAAGTAGTTTATCTATTTAAAAATAAAAAAGTTCCCTTCAACTCTGACTGATCCTGTGGGATTTAAATATAATCTTCCTATATTTTATCAACATCGTAATTTTTTTTTCAAAGCACATTTAACACGAGCACATGAGGGACTAGAGGCCTTTTTATTATCATTATTATGAAGTGGCTCTGTTTTTTTAACAGCACGTCAATTATTCTAAAATAATTGAATTTATTATTTCTAAGTTGAAAGGCGAGCTAACTGCTAGCATCAAACTCATAATTAAATAAAGCTATTATAAAAATTAAAGAAAAAATATTAACGTGTTTTTTTTAAAAAAAAACTTGTACTATACACGTCAAGGAAAACGGACCATGCCTATGCACCTAAAAGATTGAAAAAGCAAAAGAGCAAACATCAGAAACTCGCATGCTGAGAGAAGTTAGGCATAACACCCAGTCTTTGGACTGAAAGAAAGCTCACTTTCCAGTTACCACCAATAGCTTCTTCTTTCTCATCTTTTCAACCCCAATTCTGGCTGTGTCTATGCTTCCATTTACTGTAAAAAATCTCAGCAAATCTCAGTGCAGTAGATAGAGTCATAGAGAGGCCTTCTCAGCCATGGAAGCATCATCTCCTTACAGCACAAAGACAAGTGAAGGTTCAGAGTTCAGCTTGAGAGAATGGGAAAGGAAGGCACAACGAAATGGAGAGAGGACCAAGTCCAGAAGGTACTCTGCATCATATATCAGAAGCTTTAATGATGAAGCTAGGTCTTTTAGATCATCAACCATCACGTTCTCTAGTGCTGCTTCTTCACCTGCATTTCCCTTGAAAGGTATTACTTAATTATTTCCCTTTCTTTCTTTACCTTCCATGGAGTTCATGAGTTTTTCTTCTCACAGCTTCTTCTTCTTTTGTTTTTTGGTTTGCAGATGGAATAGACCCTTCCACATATTCTTTCAATACTGCTCTTAGAGGTAACATAAAATGAATACAGAATCACACTCATAATTAGTCAAAAAGAACATATACAGAACATGATCCATATATACATATCATTTGAAAACATAGTCCATTATTTTCCATGTACTATAGTTAGGATAAACAGCTTAGTGATCTGACTGATTTGAAATAATGATGCAGCATTACAAGCAAGGTCTTGCTTATCTCCAGATGGTTTGGCTTTGAACTCAAAGTGGAATGAAGCAGAAAAGTACATATGTAACCCTCTTTCTGGGGAGGTTCCATTGGAGTGTTTATCTTCAAAAGCTCTGATCAGCAGTGCAAGATCATTTCGTAAATCAGCAAACAAAGTTATTATGTTTGATAATCCTACAGCATACTCTTCAAGAAATCCTCACACAAAGACATCATCAACTGACACACATGAAGAAGAAGATGGAGTTCTTCAGTTTTCAGTTTCAGGTTCTAATATTCACTTATTCACCTTGTTTATTTTAGTCATCATGCACTACTTTGAGAAAGATCCCACTTTCTCTTTGTTTCTTCCTGAAGGTGACATAGAGCAGGACGAATTTTTCAGTGTATATTCTGTTATTTTTTATTTTTTCCTCGCACCAGTCTCAGGGAACCCTGTACGTTCATTCCCCCCCCCCCCCAAAAAAAAAAAACTTCTCTCCAAGCCCCACCTCAAAATTAAAATGCAAAAAATCATATTTTTTTCCAAGTGTTCAAGTTTCAATCAAACGTTATTCATGCTACAGGCGATAAAACAAATTAGTTAACTGTGGATTGGCCTAAATTGTCCTTCCCAATCTCTCTCCCATAGAAGAGCCTACGATTTTCTCTTTATGTATAACCATTTCCTCTCATTATAGTAAAAACCGATGAAGTTGAAGAATAATAATATTACTTACTGAATTACTGTGTTTGTTTACAGAAACGAAGAAAGAGGGAAAAACAAGAGATGTGGGGACTCAAAGTACTCTTCCTTATCTTAGATCAAGCAGCCCCAGCCCTGCTTCAACCCCATCCATCATAGGAAGATCTATAATGGAACCTGCAGATTCACCTTCTCCAAATGCAAAATCCAAACCAGACCAAGAGGTTTTTACCCCTCCTTCGCTTCTTTCTCAAATTAATGAGTCCGAAATTTTTTTACACATTTTAACTGGGACTTTTCACTAACTCATCATATGCGAAAACATCATTAATTATATTAAACATGCACTCTCTCTCTCCACACACACACACACACACACACACACTAATCATTCGGGGGGGGGGGACTACCCTAGCCCACTGTTTGCGGTTTCCAAGAAAGAAAATGGATTCTGAGGGCTAAATAATTAGATAGTATCCTTTCAAAGTGGGGTAGTGATAGATACATTGGTCCCCCTATGTTTCTGGTGTTGATGCTTCAATTAGTGTTGGTCCCTTCATATATTTTCTTTTCCCAAGCTCTCTGCTTTTTAAGAATTATATAGTTGAACTTGTCTGTGTCCTTGGAAAATTTTCTGTTCATCAATCAGCCCTGATCAAACCCTTGTGTACTACAAACATGCAGGTTTCAACTATAGAAAGATCCCACATCTAGAAACTAAATTTGAACCATTTAATGCTGTAATCTGTACATAACACCATTTTTCTGAAGACCTTTTACTTTTCTCTTTAATTGCAAAACAAGGTGATAAGGGACTCCATAAACCACCTCATTGAATGAGTTCTGTATGGTAGTGCTATTCTTTTTCCGCCCAATTCTTGATTGTTCTTTCACTGCTCATGAATTCTTGGCCATTTAGAAGTCAGAAGCATAGCTAACAATTTAGTACTTGTTTTGCAACATTTTGGAAGGGCTAGGCGCATACATATACATACATATATGTGCGAGCTCAATTATGAACGATGATGCTATCATGTTTAACCAAGCAGAACCTCAATAATTCATGTGCCTTGATTGAAACTTCAACTTTGTCATCTTTGTCTGATTCTACATCGGTTGGAATTGTTGGGTTCGACATCAAGAGTTTGTCTGGTGAAAAAGGGTTGGGGCCCAGTGTATTTGATATAACTTTATAAAAGAATGTTTAAATAAATCAAATTTGCTTTATCTAACTAATGAAGATTAGAGAGAGCAGAATCTATTCATCTTATTGAATATCCACGTCCTTTTCTCTTATAGAGAGATCTGTTGGCCATGATGTGGCATTGATGTGAGAGAACAATTGCATGTACAGGTAGAAGAGAAGGATGAAGACAAAGAAACGGAAAAGAATCATGGGTTGGGTAAGCAAATGGATCAACTTTACAGGCAAAGTGGGTGCTTTCCATGGATCAAGAAGAAGAAAAGGCTTAAAGATAAAGGAAGAAATATAAAGATCAGTATCTTTATCACTAGATGTCAAAGAAAAGAGTCTGTAACATGATAAAGAAATGATACATCTTCAGTAATTTTGCAGGCTGAGCTTGTGCTTTTCGGAAAGAAACAAAAGAGAAAATACAAAAAAATAAAAGGGCAAAATGATCATGATCTTTGTACGGTGAAAATTGGCCTCTGCCCCCACATCCTCTTGATTGACCTGAACAATTATCACATTTATTTTTAAATTAAGGATCCTATACGAAGAAATTCTTTCCAAAGTTTTGGCTTCAGTAAAACACCACGTAACAAGCTCAATACAGTTTGGGAGAAATCCAATTTTCAGCAGAACTTTTTGGAAGAAGCCGCACTCCACGCAATTATAGCGGATAAGTTTCAGAAGCAGTTAGAGGGTATAATTTGGTTCAAACATGACATATTTGCTTTAGGTAGTAGAGCCAAACTCGACTTGCACCTCTAATAATCCTATGATGATTAACAATACTTAACTTTTCCTTAGTCTATGATATATTTGTTTTTCCTTTCTTTGTTGTACGAGTTTCATCAGTAAGTTCTAAAACCGGTTTATTCTTGAACAATTTAATAAGCAATTTAATAGATTTAAATTAATAAGGATGAAAAATCATATCTATTGAGAAAAAATGATAGAAAATTGTTTGAAGTGGTTTGGACATGTTTAAAAAAGCCATTGAAGGTAGGCACCGATAAGAAAGGTTGACCAAGTAGTATGGAATTCTATGAAAAGAGGTATAGGAAGACCAAAAGGCACATACAATAAGGTGATAGAGAGAGATCTATTAATTAATAATCTATTCCGGAATCTGGTCTGCAATAGAATACAATGACGCCATGTGATCCATGTTGTTATTGAAATAAAAAAAAACGCTAGGGAGTTGATACCAACAGTTCTATATTGTTAATGAGCAGATATTCCACTCGCCTCCAAAAAAGTCAGTTTCAAAATAATAATAAACAATGAATAAAGGAGGAGAAAAAGCTTTAGTAGATTCCTAACTAGAAAGAGATGAGTCAAACAAGCCATTTCTTTAACCTGTCAGTCTATTTTTACTCGTCTCCATATGTTTTACCTCTAATAAGAGCAGTATTATATATCAATAACCTGCCAATACCCTTTAATTCATATGAGCTTCTTGCTAGATGCATCTCAAAATCATGGATACAGCAACCCCAAGTCTCTATCAAACACAAATAACTAGAGGCTACCAAATTTCAGCAGATATGAAACTAGCTTCTTACCTGTACATCAAGCGTAAAATAATGTAAATAATGTGCTCCCCACAAGTATTGGCTCTTTCTTTCTAACTGCTTCTCCTTTTCGTTTAATGAATGTCAAAATTTACAATTTGGTGCCTTTTTTTCAAGGGACCCAAGTCAAGTGACTCGATAAAACAGCAGGATGACAGAAGAAACCTAAGTTGTCACGCAGTCGAGGAAGATGCATTGGCATCTGCATCGGATATAAGCCGAACCTCGTATAGATCATTCTCACCCTTCGCTGCACACAAAATAGTACATCAGAATGCATCAAAATAATACTAGTTTGCTAAGAACCAGAGCAATCTGCAATTAAAGACTCACCAACTTCAGCTGTAATTTCTGGCCCAAAGAACGACGCAAATTTTGCCTAAACACACAATTGAAGAAGTTAACATCTACACCCAGATGTTAACATAAATGTGGATCTTATACTTCAATTGAATGAAATATTAATTGGATCAAACAGCAAAAGCAATCAACATAAAAGGTTAAGGCTTTGAACATATGTCGTTAGAAATAAATTAAACTGGCTGAGCCCTTCCTTCCAAGTACGGGTACCAATGGATCTCCATGATCTACAAGTCCGTTCAATCCGTTCATTTAAAACTTAAAGTTTCTTTTTTTTTCTTTTTGGCCTATTTTCAAACTAAAAGTTATGGATGAAATACACAAGTGTGAAATTGGATCCAAGTTTTATGTATAGATCTGAATCAATCCAATGTATCATGAATATCCAATGAACACATTCACTTTTAAGGTATAAATAAGATGGCGTTTCCAGATTCCATTGAAGTCAAATGCATAAGTTTGCAACTGCAACCTTTTTTGAGAGACCGAATTGTTTTTGGGGTTTTTTGTTGGATAGGAAGATAGAATATCTTGCTGACCACTTTCATTTGTGAGCATGTTAATAGTAAATACTACTATAAAGGAAAGTTGCTTACCTGTCTCTGTTCAAAATCTGACAACTGCAGAGCTTTAGCCTCAAAAACCAAGACCAAACAGTATTTACCAAGTGATGTGACCTAATCGTGAAGCAGGATCAATTAGGTAATGACCATAGAGTCTAATCAAATAAGAGATTCTCTACCAAATCATCCTCAGGGTAGTAATCTCAGTTAAAGACAGATCAGGGCATGAGGAAACCTAGAAAGTGATCACTCAAAAATTTTGGGAATACGTAGATCAAACATCTTTTTGCATTAACGAATTAGATCAATAATAAAAAAGGAAAACATAAATGAATTGATCCAAACAGGAAAATCATACTTCTTCACGAATTATTTTTAGAACAGGTGCATTCCTCCTTGGTATTCCTCCTCCCTGGAAATTTTAAAGCAGATAAATTAATTTCATGAGCCAAGATCTTTAATACATACTAACACTTTCAAGTTAGATAAATCATATAAGTATCATAAAACAGTTCACAAATATTAATTATTCAGAGTACAAAGAAGAAATGAACTTCACACCAAAGCTTAGACGTTTGTCAAACCCGATCAGGTAACAATTAAGGCCTATCAAAAGAACTAGGCTCTCCACCCTGTATTTTAATCATTCAGATGGTGAAATTTCTGTTCCGATCATCTTGGTGGATGACATTATCTAGATAGGTGGTGATGATGCTGAACTGTCAACTTGAAGAAAAATCATCCAGTATATTTGAAATTAAAGATCTAAGCCCATTGAAATACTTTCTGGGAATTGACTATGATGGATCAAAAGCAAACATTTCCATTAACCAGGTATGACAGGGCAAAGCTTTGCCTACAATTCAAGCTCTACACTAAGGGGTTTCATAAGAGGAGTCAAGTCACAGGCTTTCGCCAACAAATCAAGCTTTTGTGACAACTTTGTTGAAAATATTGTACCATTTGGTAATGCAGACCTTACCAAGAATCCCCTCGTACACTTAAAACATCACTGGAAGAGGAAAATGTTCCCTCACTGAAGAAGCTATCTGCAACTATCAGTCTGTGTGTGCTGTCAAAATGTGCACCAATAGCTTATCTCACCTCACATTCAAAGCCATTCAATAGAACTAGGCTCTCTACCCTGTATTTTAATCATTCAGATGGTGAAATTTCTCTGATCATCTTGGTGGATGACATTATCTAGATAAGTGGTGATGATGCTGAACTGTCAACTTGAAGAAAAATCATCCAGTATATTTGAAATTAAAGATCTAAGCCCATTGAAATACTTTCTGGCAATTGACTATGATGGATCAAAAGCAAACATTTCCATTAACCAGGTATGACAGGGCAAAGCTTTGCCTACAATTCAAGCTCTACACTAAGGGGTTTCATAAGAGGAGTCAAGTCACAGGCTTTCGCCAACAAATCAAGCTTTTGTGACAACTTTGTTGAAAATATTGTACCATTTGGTAAGGCAGACCTTACCAAGAATCCCCTCATACACTTAAAACATCACTGGAAGAGGAAAATGTTCCCTCACTGAAGAAGCTATCTGCAACTATCAGTCTGTTTGTGCTGTCAAAATGTGCACCAATAGCTTATCTCACCTCACATTCAAAGCTATTCAATAATAATCAGTACTTGCTTTTATGAATGTTGTAAGACAAAAACAGAAGTTGATTTTGCCCTTGAAATATGAGATAAGTAAATAAATAATATACAAATGAAAATTATGCTTCTAAAAGAAATGCAGCCAAGTCAAATAACATACTAGACCATATTGGAATATCCGTTTCAATGCCTCATCCAAGTGCTGCTCATCCCCATACCGAAATCGAGTGACATCATTCTTGACCTACAAGGCCACAGAAATTTCACATGGTAAATTGATTTTTGTAACCATATTTATTAGGATATGATGGAATTCACAGTGAGTATATAGAAGTGAAGGAAACATTTAAATCTAGACATCTATAAATAATAATATATTTCCAGAAACAACAGATTCAGGTTGAAGTCATCATAGAGAGATTAACCACTACAGAAACAACTCTTAAAGCAGGAAACTTTGGTAATTGATATCCATCTTTCATATTACTTTGGCTGTCATTTCTCATCCAGCATAAAGAATTATAGTTTTGATGGAAGATATTAATCACTCCAAATGGTTACGGAAGAATAAAGGTCAAGTGGTCAACTACTCTTCCTTAGCTTCAGACACTGAGAAGACATCATTCTGCAGATATGGACTAATCATGCAGCAAGAACTAAGAAAATAAGAGAAACTGGGCCATAAATTAATGTTCCCATTTTCCTAACTTTGAGAAAAATATAATCTTCTAACATATATTAGTCAAGGAAAAGAAAAGAAAATATGCACATTTCACTATACCTACATAAGGAAATTGATCGTGTTAACAAGTGCATGAACATTAACTATCTGCAGTAAAACATATTGTGAACATATCAAGTTAGTTTGACAAGGAAAGGTTGCTTCTTATATTAATCAATTTCGTTCTAGGCATATTTAAGGTTTAACTCTTAAAGCTATAATGAAAATTTTCTTCAAAAGCTTCAGCCTGAAGGAAAAGGAACAAACGTTATTACAGAACAGATAGAACAAATGTGCCAAGTTTAGCAACTATGTTGGCCAAACCAATAAATAGAACAGTGCTGACGTAATTACAGAACAGGAAAGGCAACACCCAACTAGAGACATTAGAAAAACATAAGACATTTCAAAATTCTAGAACTGGAAAAGAAAAATTCATCCGGAAAGAACTTAAAGGACACCTTGAATCATAATAGAAATAAAATTACCTGTTTAAGAATTGGAGTCGCACATGTTTCCCTTAAATTCTGAGCATCTGAATAGGTCAGGCATGGAACTGGTTTTAGTTCAGCATACTGCAAAAATAAGATGGCCCAATTGTCAAATATGAACCAAACCAAGTTTGTGATCCACATGAGCACCCCATAGAGTCAAGAAGTCAAATTTCGAAAATGATGCATGTCCTAAACACCATCCCTACACAGAATTTCTCGCACCTTAGCTTCCCACCTCTTTTTAACAGAAAGAGAAGTGATAGGCAAGAAATACTCAATAACAGTAAAATTGATCACATTCATTAGCCAAAATTTCCATATTATAACTTCTTTTAAATGAATGAACATTTCTTTCACCTTGAGTGCCATCCCAATTATTGCAAGAGGAAACCCATATGTTAACATTATAGCTGACCATTCTGATCCTGGGAGGACATTAAAGTATGCCCCAAAACCATACCTGTAAATTTCAAGCGAAAAGGCCATTGTTATAAAAAGAAGCACTTTATTAGCTATTATGTATTGACCTGGGGGAGAAAACTCACCCCAAAAGTGAGACCCCAACACCTAGACCAATCACGCCAAATGAAATCTGCAATAATAAAATTTCTGCCACAGTCAGTCCAATAAATAAATGATACTAAACCAGTTATTAAACTTCATAGGGAGGGGAACAGGACAGACAAAAAAAAGCATCTAGATCAGCAAGGTGGTTAACACGAACCAAAGCTTGCAGAGGCAGATGAGAGTTCCATGAGAAAGCAGGACAATAATACAGACAATCAACACATTCACTTCTGTATTTTGTTTACGATTTTTAAAGATGTGAGAGAGGTTTTATCTTGACTTACATGAAAATGTTTTTTCAATTGATTTTGAAAGCTTCCCAAGCACCAGCATCTTCATCTCAAGTAGTTGTTTTCGTTTTGCTTGGCGGAGTGAAATCGAACTTAAACTCATATCACAAGGGACGCTACAGAGTACTGAGTATTGTAACATTCGTCAAAGTCTTGACACCATACAGACGCTTTCTACGGCAGTGCATCAAAAGGGTTTTTTTTTGTAAGAAAGGGATTTTTCTTTTCCAAAGAAAATGGATTCTTAATCTTCGCTGTGTCACTACGCATTATCTCACAAAACCATGTTTGATAGATTTAAAATACTAGACCCCACCAATCCTTTCACATAACTAAATTGGGTCACAATAATAACCACCACAGCACAAGCAAAACAAAAACAGACCTTAGAAAGTGAGAATCCCTCATCCGGAACAATGGTCTTGTTACCAACATTAACGGAGGCAGATTGGGTAGAATCAGCAGCCCTGGGTGTGAACACAGACTTTGAGCTACGGTGGCTCACGAAAATTCTTCCATTGGGTTCAGGCTGAATGAAGATGCTGGTGCTATTCAGTGCTGACCTACTTTTGTTGAGTTGACTGCGAGCTGAATGAGTCAGCGAGATAAAACGGTGGCGATGGCAGAAGCCGAATTGTTCGCCGGAGCAAACAAAGGCTCCGCCGGGCGGTGACAATGATGCCCTAAGTAGCATTAGTTGATAGTGGCTTCTTCCCAGAAGGGGTTTGCTTTGTTGAGCAGAAGAGAAGAGAATGAAGTGTGGGTGAGGATGGAAGAAAAACTGTCCGTTGCTCTCAACCGCCAAAATTTTGATTACGTGTCGACATTAGGTTCAACAGAATTTATCTTAAAAAAAAAAGATAAAGCAAAGCTTAATTACCAATAAAAAGATTAATCATAATTATTTAGATGATTACATAAATACCCCCTAAATTCCCCTAAACACTGGTAGGCTCCTTGCTAATTTTAGCTCCCTTCTCTTGCCCTCGATTATTTCTGGAGGACCTGTCGCAATGTCAATGGTATCGCCCAAACACGCCTTGGTCTCCCTCTTCATTTTCTTCATCACCTTCCTCATCTCAAAGCCAAGTTCAGTTCTCGCTGGACAACCCCACACCATCAATTTCAGGTCTCTTAATCTCTACCCGGAAGGCGTAGCTTGGGATCGATCGGGTCAGCACTTTCTCGTTGGATCACTCAATCAACGGATCATCTCCGCTGTCTCTGACGCCGGCGTCGTTGAAACCTTTACCTCCGACCCTTCCCTCCCTGAAAATGTCACCTTTTCAAGTCTCGCTGTCGATTCCCTTAAGGAACGCCTCCTGGTTGTCGTCCACGCTAGGGAGCCTCTCCCACCCTTTAGCGCCCTAGCCGCCTATGACCTCCGTTCTCGTCAACGTCTCTTCTTGTCTACTCTCAATGCGGACAACGACGACGATGGATCTATTCGCCCAATTGCGAACGACGTGGCGGTGGATTATAAGGGTAATGCCTATGTCACCAACTCCGCCGGTAACTACATCTGGAAGGTCAACGAAAAGGGAGAGGCCTCGATCTTCTCGAGAGCGCCGCAGTACACGGCTCATCCTGTGGACCGCGATACACCGTATGGTTCCATTGGGCTGAATGGGATTGCTTATGTCTCCAAGGGGTATCTGCTGGTGGTGCAATCCAGTACGGGCAAGTTGTTCAAGGTAAGTGAGGATGATGGGAGGGCAAAGCTGGTGTTGTTGAACGAGGATTTGACCGGTGCGGACGACATAGCTATTCGGAGCGACGGCGTCGTTTTTGTTGTCTCCCCTGTGAATAAGCTGTGGCTTTTGAAAAGCCAAGATAGTTGGGCAGAGGGAGTGGTATATGATAAGATTGATCTTGATCTGGAGAGGTTTCCTACATCAGTTGCCGTGGGGGAAAGGGATAGAGTGTATGTGTTATATGGGCATGTGAACGAGGGGACAGTGGAGAATTCAGCGAGGAAGAGTTTTAGTATACAAGAAATAAGGTCAAAGAAGGAGGATGAAGATGATAATATTTGGATGTTCGTTTTGATTGGATTAGGCCTGGCTTATTTCATGTTTTGGAGGTTTCAGATGCGCCAGCTTGTGACCAAAATGGACAAGAAGATTAATTAATTCTCACATTTGTATACGCTTCTTCCCTCATTTTTTTATATGTTCAGTAATTGTAAATGATTTTGAAACTCAATAGTTCGTTTCCAGTCATGATATTGTTCATTTATTGCAATATGGAATGCTTTTGCATGTTGAAAGACAACGCCAGCTTGTCTAACCTTATGACTACTAGTCCTTTTTTTGTGTGTGGATGTCTATGTTTTAGCATTTTCATCAAGGTAAAAAGGAAAATTAAAGCCTTTTGACCAATAAATGAATAGATAAAATATAAATAGATAAATGAGCCAGTGTTATAGCACAATGTGAATAAAACTCGTGGTGCAAGTTTTTTTGGTTTATAAATTTGTATAAACTAACCTTTCCCTAATTGTCGAAAGAGAGCATTAATACAAGGATAATATAATGTGCCATTGTGACAAAAACTTTTACCAGGACTATGTTTTCAAAACAGAGCATAACATACAGGGGATCTTTTTCACTAAGAGGAATGTATTTTTACCATTCTCAATTCATGGAAAAAAACATTTCTGCAATTACTAAATGTCAAACAGAGCAGAGAACAAGTATAATACAACATCACCTTATCCCATATGATTTAATAATGTATATAAATCAATAATTTTAGTTAGTATATTTAACTTCGTTAATCTTTTCAAAAAAGTTAATTAACTTTTATATTAAGCATGAAAAGTAATATTTTACAATATGGAATTATGAATAAGAGGGAATATGCCATAATATTTTACTTCATGGTCTATTATTGGCAAAGGAAAGACGGCTTCTGTATCATGATCCTTGTACTGTCTCCTTTCCTTTCACTTTTTTAGTTTTATCTCATAAACAAATGAAGATGGGATATTCCTCATAAAAATTGTCTTAGATCTTCTCTTTGTTTCGAAATCAGTTAGGAGAATAATTTTACAAATTTTAAGATAAATATATGAGATGGGTTTTATCTCAACTTACTTTGCAGTGTAATTGAGAAGTGATTTCCAAACATATGAATTGTTTGTCATTGTAATCTTCTTTCATTTTGATTTTGATCCCTAATTTTGAAGTCCTGGTATATCAAATTTATTTAGACAGATATTGGCATCCTTAATTATCATCCCTATTCCCTAGTTTAATCTTAATTTTGGTCTCTCGCTTTAGGCTTTGTTTGGTTGGGGGGAAGGGGATGGAAGGGGAAGAAAAATGATTCCTTCCCCCCATTTGATATGAAAAATTGGAGGGGAGGGGAGGCAAATTTTAGCTCCCCAATCCCTCCCCTCCCCTTATTTTGCATCCCTCCAAAATGGGGTTTTTTTGGAGGGATGCAAAATATTATGCTAAATATGCCC
>JANTPZ010142405.1:0-39355 GCA_025593235.1 Vachellia pachyceras
ATAAAACTGAGTATAATATGATTTTATGTAGATTTTACTACTCTTGGTACTTAATGTAGGATATAATTAGGGAGCTGATATGGATTCTAAATGTATGATTTATTTTTAATTTTTAATCAAGTTTTCCTTAAATTAATCCTGTTGACATTCCTTTATATAATAATCAAGTAAGAGAGATGGAGGAAATCAAGAAAAATAATTACGGTGATTTAAAAAATGACATATAATGTTAGCTAATTTAACTAACATATTAAATCTTATCAAATAGCTTCTACATTTAGGATGAGTTAATATTATAGAAATGAAAAACGTTAGGCCAAGTTGCTTATGTCTGTTATATTAAGTTCTCCTATCACACTTATAATTTTTCTATCTTTTATTAACTTTTCAAATAATATGTAAATACTTATAAATTTTTATATGAGCTATTATAATGTAAATTAAGAATTGTAAATTTTCATATAGATACTCGTTATTTTACTATGGTTAGTTGTTAAAATGTGCATGTGCACTTGTAAATTCACAAATAAATTTAATATAATCATGGATATATACAACTTTATATAAATTTTGTTTTTCAAAAAAAAATAAGAGAGCATCTATCTACAATTTGTTTTCAATAAATCTATTGTCAGCATTATGAATAATGTTCTTATTTGGCAAAGCTTAACTTACACTCAAAAGAACGCTTAACAATTTTTTTCGTAAAATGAGATAATCTCCTCCACATATTTGTCTCGACTTGCATAAAAGCATTTCTTTACCGTGTTGTCAAACGGCCACAATATTTAGGTATTCATCGACCACAGACTGAGTTACCCGAGGAATGGCCCAAATTAAAATACTTTATGGTGATATTTTTCAATTATTTCGTACATTTATGAGAAAGCTTGGATTAATTAAACGTCATATCAAAATCTGGACTAGGTTATCTTCAATAGGAGCATATTAATGCCTATAACAAAATCTCCTCTCTTTACTTTATGTTTTTCATTGCCCGAGAAATGGAAGTGGGTGATTGATATGAAATTTCATTGAGTAATTAATACTTCTCATATACAAAATAATTGGAAAAAAAACAATATGAAATATTTTGGGCCAATCCTCCCAATATGAGTAACTCAGTCCTTCATCAAAGGATACCTAAATAGTAACAAGGGAAAATAATAATAATAATAACATAACCTGGAAAATATAAAATGACAGAGACATGCGAGAGAATTGAATAATGAGAATAACATCGAACACTTAAAATTGAAATTTTGAAACTTCAGCTTAAAATTTCAAAATGGCCATTTCTTTATTTTTATTTCAAAAAAGGTCAACCATCCCACCCCACGCCGGCATCTTACCACCGGCAAAGCTTAGGCTAGTTGGTTGCCGCCAATGCTAGAGCTCCGGCTACCAATAGCATGAATTTATTTGACAAAGTGGTGAAGGTGGAATTTGATCCCACCGCTACTTGCAAGCTAAAAGCATTGGCTACTAGCAATAACTTTCAATATATAATGCAAAAATTATATGATCTAACTCCTCCTTAGGTTTGACTGCAACTCATTAACAGGTTTGTTGTATTGTTATTCTTTGCATTTCGTTAGCTATTAATAACTTTCTTTTATCAAGTAATAAAGCCACATTTTTAGGTTATTCACACATTTTGCATGGCTATATCCTACATCTCATTAGCTATATATTAACATCTTTCATTAACCAAGTAATAAAATCACACTTTCAAGTCATTCACAACTTTTATAAAGCTATTCTCTATATTTCATTAGTTATTAACAACTTTCATTTACCAAAGTAACAAAACCACTATGTTAGCTAATACTCAACTTTTGCACTGCTATTACCTATATTTCATTAGCTATTAACAACTTTTGTTTACCAAGTAACAAAGCCACATGTCTAGGTTGTTCACAGCTTTTACATATCTATTCCTAACATTATTTCCAAGTAACAAAGTAACATGTTAAGGCTGTTCACAGCTTTTACATATCTATTCCTAACATTATATTAGCCATTAACAACTTTGGCTTACCAATTAATAAAGTTATACTCTTAGGTCATTTATAAGCTTTGTATACTTATATCCCTACATTTCATTAGTTAGCAACAACTTTTGTTTACTAGGTGTGAATGAAATGAAAGTGCAGCTTTGTTAGTTGGCAACGAAAGTTGTTAATAGCTAATTTAGGAAATAGCAATGCAAAAGTTGAGAATTAGCTAACGTTGTGGCTTTTTTACGTGTAAAGAAAGTTATTAATAGCTACTGAAATACAGGAAATAACGATACAATAAAAACCTATGAATGAGTGGCAATCAAAATTTAATCTTTTGTATTATATATTGAAAGTTTTTTATGGCTTACAAGTGGTGGTCGGGGCTGCGACGACAATTACAACTAGCTGGTCGATGGCTGAAGCTCCAGCACCAATGGTGAACGGTTGCCGGCATGGGGGTGGGTGGTGGAACTTTTTTAAAATAAAATGAACGGGGTATTTTAGACTTTTTGCTTCAATTTTAAAATCACATTTTGGGATGCCACATGTTCTTGCCTTTATTCAATTTTCTCGTATCTCTTAGTCATTTTACATTTTCTCCATTCTTTTATTGATATTTTTCCTATTAATAATTGCAACGCTCAGCATAGATATGTTTTGCTATATGTTATAGCCAAAAAATCATACTGATATATACGAGGAAAAGTAGGTCAAAATACACAATTTTATTATATATCTTATGATAATCTCTTAATTTTGTAGGTGGGAGCTAATCTAGCTTGGTGATTTCTCAACATGTAACATGTAGATAGGTCGGTTCTGAAAGTGTTGCTTGTAGGCAAGCGGTTTTGTAACTGGATCATGAATCGGTACTTGCTCATATGGAGGCTTGTGAGGTTTTGGTAAAAAGGGATTGGACTTGGAAGTGGAAATGGTGGTCTTATTTTCGCAGACTGTGAATTTTCGAATGAAGGCTTATAAGTGTGAGACTGAGAATAATCTGCAAAACTAGAAGTGATAAGAAAAACCACATAAAAAAGGAGAACTAGAAAGTGTTTAGAGGACATTGTTGAACTTATAAACTTGTGTTGAAGATGATACAAATCATTTTTTATGAGCTCCAATACAATTTATAGTACAAGCATGGTAAGCAATTGGTTTTGTAATACGCAAGACTTAACCATTGATGTAGATATTCATTTAATATATATATATATATATATTAAGTGTGGGTAATTACATTTAGTTCTTTATATATATTATGTCAAGTTCTCCTAGAAAAATATCATTTAGCAATGGAAAATATTAGCGACCTTCGTTTTAGAAACGGAAAATAACCATTTAGCGATGAATTGTCCATCACTAAATGTCATTTTTCAGGTAGTGTATACATGATCATGTGTCTTACTTTTTTCATGTGTGTTGTAATTAAAGGGTAATATTTCAAAGATAGAACAGATAAACATATGTTATTGGAGAATTTAACATAATGGATATAATGAACTTGATCAAAGTATTTTTCCTATAGTAAATTACTACATCTAACCCTTAATACAAGAGTCATTGGCATTTTTTGCCGAGATAAAAAAACTAAATAAATTACTTAAAATTATTTATTCATACATATCATTAGATTATATCATTACCACAGAAAAAGAAAGATTACATAATAGTTTGTAAGTCAACTAAATTAGTGTGAAGAAAAATATTAAATGTAAATACTTTAAATAATCTATTTAACTCATATTTATAAAAAAAGTCAATTGACTATATATATTATTTATTAAAACTTATTTCATTGAAGAAATGCATTTCTTACTCTTCAAACACATGTGCTCGAATATTGATAGCACCTCCCAATTGGGACTTGTTAGATGGAAACTTTTTTTTTTTTGGGTGACATTGTTAGATGGAAACTTTCTGTCCCAAGATAAATATGACTGGCCAGATTTTGATTTCACAAGTAATTAGAGTATACAATATTTTAAAGAGATAGGAACATTATATAATTATGGCTCTTCAACCATTATATATTTTTGGCTCTTTAACCAAATTCAAACTTATATCAATCAACGTTCGCACATTTATACTGGTTATAAATTAACATTTAGATATTTATATTTTCTATTTTTTGACTTAATAGAGTTAAAAAATTATTTTACGTTTATTTGTTTAGTAAAAATATAAAATTTTTATGACATTTCAAACAAATATTTCGCAACTACATTTCTTACTATATTGCGTTTTACATACATTTTTTTTTGCCAACCGTTCCATACAATTCTTTGAACCAAAACGGGCACTTGGGAGTTGGCAAAAAGGGCACTTAATAGACCACTGAGAAGACAAACAATCACCAACGGTTGGTTGGATCAAGTGGTAAGCGGCTTGTTCCAGCTTAAGCAAGGTCTCGGGTTCGAGCCTTGTGTATGCAACAGTCACTGTTGGGAGACTCACCCACCATGCCAGGTGCGTGACGCGGGTCGGGTCCGGACGTAGTCGGAACGAAGCTCCAATAAACCGAACGGGCAGCCGAAAAAAAAAAGAAGACAAACAATCACAGGGGGGTAAACTTCACCTTCATGATTATCCAAATTTAATATTTTATAAAAATAAATTTCGTTATTTTGTCTTTATAATAATTATAAATTATGTAGATCACATTTTAACAGTTTAAATTCATAATAAATAGGAGAGAATGTATGAAATTCAACAATCCATTTTCTAATTTAAGTGTCGAGATGATATTATGAGAATAAAATGAAAAAGATAAAAAAAAATGAGAGAATCAAATTCTAGAATTGCAGCTAGATCGTGCCCTTCACCAAAAACTAAAACTTCATACATACCACCTTGATGGAGCATGTATGAAATCTTGAAAAGCTTGAAGCTTTGCTAGAGTAAGAACTAAATATTGGCGTCAATAATGACTCCATGGAAGATTGGACTCTCATTGCTTTTAAAAACACTTCGTGGAGTCACCTAAGATTGAAATTATGAACGAAATTAGAAAAATTAGCATGTTTAAGGGAAACCAATTCTTAAGTTGACTAACCTACCATATTCATTAGAGTTGGTAAAATACGTTGGACCCATGGCCCGCCAACTCTTCATAAGGGAAAACAAGATACTCTCGAACATTTAGTGCCTTACCACGTGAACAAATGTTTGAAATCAAATTATAGCAACCAATGAGGCGCTTAGTAGAGTTGGCAAGGGCTACTATCAGCATTCCTTAGGGTGAGGGTTCGAATCCTGAGGAGTGACAGCCTCGATAATTAATGCAACCTCAAAGAGGCTCTCCCATCAGTACCTCACTACCACCTTAATGTCTCCTTGCGGGGGTCCGGATTAGTCTGGGGCAGGCAATGAACCTAGGATACCGGATGGTTTATACAAAAAAATAATTATAGCAAAAAAAATTATCTAATATTAGGAAGCTGTCGGAAAAACAAACAGCCTAGCCATTAAAGACGATTTTCAGCAGTTCACATGAACAAGATACGCTACATTGTAGAAACGTAAAATTTGGTGGTTATGATTGTTCAACAAAAGATATAAACCAAACAAGCCTCAGTGTATGCCAAGATATTCAAAATGGTCCTTGTGGGGTTTTCTTCCCAAGGATGGCTTCCCGGACTGAAGATGAAAATGGTGCCTTTTTGTCCAAAAATTCTCTAACCGCTTTTTCATTAAGATCAAAACCCTTCTCCATTAATCTTCTGACAACACCCTGAGCTTCGGTTACGCCTTTTTCCTTGCAGATACTATCAACTAGGCCTACAAAAGTCATAAGATTTGGAGAATGACCTGCTTCTAACATCTCCACACAAAACTCAATAGCATCCTGCAATCTGTCACACTTGTAGAGTCCTTGTACAATGACTGTGTAGCTGAAAGCATTTGGTGAAATGCCATTGTTCAGCATTTTCCTGAAAATCCTTATCGCATCATCAGCTTTATGGGCTTTTGTGTAGCCTTCCACGACAGCTGTGTATATGACGACCTCTGGAATAGTACCTTTCTCCCGCATCAAGCCAAAAAGTTTCATGGCCTCTTGAACAAGACCATCTTTGCATAAACCATCAAGCATAGCCACAGCATTGGGGATCAGACCAGTTTCCTTCATCTTCTTAAATATCTCATCAGCATCTTGAGGTATAGAGTCTGGAGCTGGTTGATCAGGGCTTGCATTTTTCTCTTCTCTGGATTGGCTGCTTCCTGCATCCTCTGAGGGCTTAGCTCTTTTATTATCAAAACCAAGCTTGAATTTCTCAAGGAAACTTTGGTCCATTCGAGGGGCTTCCCTATTTGCTTCTGCAGCCATGTTTCTACCCCGGAATCGAGCATTGGGTTGGGAAGATATATTTGACTTTTCAGAATCACCTAGTGGATTATCAGATCTCGGAGGGAAAGGACGGGAGCCTCTGCTAAATTCTCGGAAATTTGGAGGAGCCTGATTGAACTGGTTGTCACTTCTTGAAGGCCTATTTGGAATTGGTTCTGAAGAATGCTGTTGGATTCTGTCATTGCCACCATTTTCATCAAAACGTAAAAACTCATCCGAGTCTCCCATAGGTCGCTTGGTGAAGCCATTGTAGTCATCAGAGGAGCTAAAGTGGCGTATGGTCCTAAGCCATGGTGCCTGTGACTGTGAAGAAAAACAAGAGAAGTGCAACGGAGAAGATGTGCCACGTGCAAGTGAAAGCCTGTAAATGCTGTAGGATAAAAACCTACAAAACGTCCTTTGCAATGCTGGCATGTAGACCTGTTCATGGAGAGGGTTTAGCACAGAACAAGAAGCTCCAAATCAGAAGTAAAACGTACATGAAAAATATAGGGAAAAAAATTAGCAGCCAACCCAATACTGAATAATAATCAAGTAACAAAGGATCTGGGAAGCAAGGGATAAGAGGACCAGATGATTTGAAATTTTATCCAACCTAATAGAGGATGGGATTTAAACATTTGAACACAGATATAAATCTAGTGGGATATTTGAGTCAAGAATAATGGACCCAAAAAACTTTATTCTATTTAATTATCTAATTTGACAATGAACATTAACTTTTTAGTGATCACTTTTAATGTCAACAGATGTTACCTAAGGATTATATGATGTTGATAATTGCATTTGTCAAAGTAAGACATTTTAAATTTCTGAAACTAAAAACTTAGGCGCAAAAAAAGCAAGCTTGAGGCATGGAATTTAGGCTATTTCAAATTCCAGTAGCCAAATCAAAGCAGAAGATCAAGTAACAACATTCAACAACAGCCGATACATTTTAGTTAAAACTTAGAATCACTCATAAAGAGTTAAAGAACCCATATTTAAAAAGAGGTGGCTGTTAGCGGAAAAGGGGAAGATCACTGATAAGACAATAAGCTACTACTGAACAGTAATAAATTGTGTGAAGAGGCATTGAAAACATGCATGAGATATAAGACTGTTGCACTAAGAATTCATCACAAGTTTTTTAAACGCTTTTATATACCCAAAATAAACCTAAGGTCAAGTTAAATTATATGCTTTCATACACCCAAAAATAAAACCTTCAGTTTCAACAAAGATGGTCGTTGGAAATAGTTTTCTGTGATCTATGTTCAAGTTTTCTTCTTCTTTCTTCTTCTATTTTCTTTCCTTTTGTTTTTTATTTTTTTGAGGATTGATTTCTAAAACCAGAAACTTCTATAAGCAAAAAACTTACCATCTGCTTGGTTGGTATTTTTCTGCAACTAGTGCTCGAATCAGATCAAAGCAACTCTCGAAAGCTTCAGGCTATCTGAAACCAATAATCATATCCTTGTAAAGCATATTGAAAGGAGATTCTTCTATAAATTTGCAATACCAATTACGTCTTTTCATGACTTCATCGGGGCTGAGTAAAGCATACGACGTTACATGCTTGACAAATAGAAAATTTTGAGCCAAAAGTCTATATAAATTCATGGACCAAAGCCGTTGCACAGCAGCGGCCAAAATTCCAGTCTCCATTTCCTTTTAAATGAGTATCACTAACAGTCCACTCTCACTCCATGGTAAGTCAAGCCAAGCAGTTATAGTGGTTGCATAAACTCTTTCCAGCTTCTAAAGAGACAATATTTACCCACCACAACCAGATTAACAAAATATGTTTTATATTGCATCATAATATCCAACTAGTACACCCTGCTTCACAATCTTTAACTAAGGATTTTAAGCAGCATCAGATGCGCTGATGTGAATAACTTTGAAGATTGAATAAGAAAAACAACATCAAATCTCAAGCTATCTTAAAGTAGAGAATGACCACAGAATGATCAGGTACAACGCAAACTGCAACACATGCAAGACGCTAACATTTTTTCTGACATTACTCATCATTTACTAAAACCTTTTCAAACACATAATTGATAAATTGAACACTCCCAGAGAATTTTTTGGGGGTGAAAATTAACCAACTTTCAGTTAATTTTCCCATCCCTATTTGCATTCGTTGCCCAAAAAAATTCAAATTACAGTGATTTCGCTCTTATAATCCCTACAGCCCCTTTAGATCAAAGCTTATAAATGATATAGTAATTTCTGGTTCAAGAGGAAAGGTCATTTCTTTCCCTCAACGCCCGATTTTGATCAAAACAAGAAAGTGCGCTCAGGAATAGAGTCATGCCAATGTAAAAAAAAAACACAAGAATCTAAAATCTTCAAAGGAAAGCTTCGAAGGGGAAAAACAAGTTCCAAAAACAGCTCAGATTGGGGACTCAACTTGAAAAGATGTCGAAAGGAAGACACTCACCTCGGAATTAAGAGATAGCGACAAGGAGGCGAAGAGAAGGCGGAAACCAAAGTGAACTCCGACGTCGAACAGCGGCGCGACGCGAGTCTCAATGGACCGGAAGCTTATCAATAAAGCGCACCGTTTGGGTTAGCAAAAGAATGATGACCGTTCGATACACCATATTCCAACAAATTGAGATGCTGACAAGTGGAGTGGGTGGGTCTCCATATTCCATCTGTCAAAATTTCCCGCGTCTTCGAGGCAGCGAAGAACGTATAGAGAAGCAAGATTGAAGAATACCAAAATCCCTTGTTAAAATAGACGGTCGTGATCATTGTACAGTAAACGGCTAAGATTGGTCACTATAACCGAAACGGCGTCGTTTTCAGCGATGAGCTTAAAGCTCACTCGTACCTCCTGTTTTCCTGGCGGCCTTACAGTGGTGGCAGAGAACGAACTCGATCGGGGGACCCCTCGCGGTTCCCGTTTTCTTCTCCCAGTCCCACGGCAACGAGAACTTTCTGTTTTCCGAACCATATATTCCGTCACTCAATTTGCTTCCGAGCTTAAGGATCGTAGAGGTGAAGTATTTGATTGCTATTGGGTTCTCTCTTTTCCTTCATTTTTTTTTATTTTTGTTGTTGACTTGAGCAGAAATTGTTTTTGAATGTTGAAAGCCTGAAACGTAAATTCTTGTCAATTTCCTTTTGATTTTGCTTGATGTAACTGTTCTAATACTGGTTATAGCACTGCTAGTTCCCATATGGAATTTGATTTTATGAATTAATGTTTATCTTCGTATTGTACTGTATATGTTTAGATGATTTTATCCATGTCTGTTCGGATATAGAATCTGAAAGTCCTCATGTTGTTATGTTGTTGCATTTTAAATTGGGTTATCGTACTGTCAAGCAGTCCTTGTATTAGGATTATGTGCAGAGGTTACATTTGGGTGCATGCTGCTGAGTGCTAGTAGTTGCTTCTTCTTCTTCTTCTTTTTTCCTTATCTCGGGTGGTAAAGGTGCCCAAATATTTGGGCAGATCTCTTACCTCCTTGGTTCAGATGTTGAAAATGTAACCTAAGGCTAACAAAAACCGAAGATCATTAGCATGGTTGGTGATAGGAACTCTATATGGGCAGTGGGGCTTGGAAATAAGAAGCTGAGGTGTAGACTTTCATTCGTTACACTTGATTAAGGTTGTTTCCATCTTGATGTGTTCAATTAAAGATGGAGGACTTTCTATGTAATATCTATTTTACTTTTCTGTGAAACAAGGCGCAGCATTAGTAGTTTTCTCAAGTTATTGTTAGTAGTGGCATAAGTAAAACGTAAAGAACTAACCAAAGCTAAAGAACTACCACAGGAAGGTTTGAAAATATTGTTTCCGGATATTTTGATTTTTCCTGCTTTATTCATCACTGCGGGTATGTGCACTTTCATCTGTACATTCCTGTTTTGAAATGGTAACAGTGATGCTTAAAATTCTTGACAGAAAGTGGTACTTATTTATCATATCACCCTTAAGTGACTTAGAACTGTGGGGCTGATCATTCGTTGAAGATCAAATAGTATCTTTACAAGTTGGGCCTTTTATACAGCAAAATGGCGTCATCTGAAAGTGGACTGACCCTTTTCTTGTTCCATTGCCTCTTTCATGTGGATAACTTGATTTGATCATGTTAGACTTGATCTTTTTTGTTCTAGCTCTAGTGGACTGGCCAACTTGATGTTACATATAATTTTTTCTTAATCATTCCTAGAATACATAATTATTCATTGCTATCACATTTCATGTATTATAGTAAAGGAAAAGAAGTACAGATATGAGGATAAGACCCATTGAATAATGTACAGAGAAAACAACGAATAGAAGGAAAAAGGAAAAGGAAAACACACATTAACCAAAAGCTTGGCAGATGGCAATTGATCCCTCTGCTTGCTAAACAGGAAAATCCCTATTAAACAAGCATTCATTGAAAACCATAAAGAAGCTTGAGAAGCAACTTCTTCCATGAATGGCAGCATTATTAATTTATTTTAGTAATTTAAGGTAGTTTTCTCCATCTATAGAACTCAGCCACTGGTAGCACATATTCATGAAGGTTTGCCTTCCATTACCAAAGCCTATGAGATGAGCTATTCAAATAGTTTAGAGTTTGAAAATGGAACACAAAGAACATGTTGCTGCATTCAATTTACTTAAAATTTGTATGAATTTTATATACAAGCTGAGGAAAATTGCTACAGATTCATTTGTGAAACTGGGAAGGGAAGTAGCAATGCTGAAACAAGATTAATTCAGTAATAAAATGATGCATTTTGAGAAACAAGGAAAAACACTCCAAAATCGGGTCTTTAGTGTTTAGGGGCTAGATTCTGATTTTTTATATGAATATTTTGTTACTAATTTTATATTTCTAGAGAGATGCTATTTTCTGTTTCTTTATTATCATATTTATCTCTAAAAATATTTTTTTCTTGATATTGAACTAATCTTGTAGAAGCAAAAATTGATGGAGCCAGAGGTATTAGAAGCAGAGATAGTGTTACCAACCCACCTTAGTTTTAAGCGGGTGCAAATGTATGAGAAATATCCCAAGAGCCAATCCAGAGGAAGGCACTGGAAACATCTTAAGCAAATTATTCAATCTGAGAATTACTCGAATTACCCACCTGATGAGCCCACTTGTGAGTTATCAGACCAATGCCTTTTTCTGACTCTTGAAAGTAATCAATGTTTTGCACTTTCTAGTCTGTATATGCATTTTATAGTTTATTCTGAAATCCATATACTGTAGCTAGATAACAAAATAGTTACTATGGCATGCACTTTCTTTTCAAAGAACCTAACATAAAGCATTGACAAGGCTCTCATTCTTTTTCTGAATTGCTGGGGACTTCAAACTCCACTGTCATTTTGCTGATTTAATATTGACCAGTCAAACTGCAAAACATGGCATTTGGTTATGTGCTTGGACTCGTCAAGGTCATAAAGCTTGTCTCATTCACAATGATACTGGTTTTGTCAGTTCTCAGGCAGGCTGCTTGAGTTTGTCTTTCAGTGTGTTTCGTCTAGTTTACTGATTGAACAAACTGATGTAGTCAGTTTAAAAATCTTGATAGCTCCACCAATACTGAAAATTTCAATGGTCTAATATCTATTTATTGCTGCCTTGCAGATGTCAGTATTGAGTCGCCCCCTTCTATGCATCCCTGTAAGAGAATATGTGACGTTACAGGCTTTGAGGTATGATACAATTTTCATTTGTTTTGATTTGTGATATTTCACTTTTTTTAATTAGAATATCGTAGATTTCTTCATTTTGAAATTGTAAATGAAAATATTTTTCTTTAATAAAAAGAAATGAAAGTTGGTGACCGAGGGGAGGTGTTTTTGTTGATGTGAAAAGTTTAAGCTCTTAAGTGAAGGGCCCACCTATGCTTTTATACCATATTTCTTGTCTTTTTTCTATCCATTGTTGAACTTCTACCTATCTTATTTCCTTAGACTATGACAAAAAAACAAAGAAAGAAATTTACAATAGAAATCAAGAAAAATCAGTTGCAAAGTGGCTTGTTGGATATTTGCAGTATAAGGAGCCTGTTGGAAAGGACAGGAAATACATCAGTTAGCATAGCCTTTGGGAGCAGGATTGGTCTTATGCTTGTCCTAAATTCCTCAGTAGAAAATTTTTTAAGGGAAAACACATATAAACCCCAGCTTATTATAGTTTAGTTACCACATTTGGTGCACAAACTTACTCAATATCACCTTTGGTCTCTGATATAAGAGCTACATGAGTAGATTACTTTGTTTCTAAACATAAAACCTCAATCCATTTTATTTTTCAAATTTATAAATTTTGCCTCAGAAAATCCAAGATGTTTCTGTATATGTGATTTTATTTTCTAAAACAGAGGGATTGACTACTAAGTTAGAGTCAAAGCATAAATATTGAGTTACAACCGAGTCAAAAGGATTGAGTCGCACTGAATCAAAATGTAGGGAGTGACTCACAACTAAGTCAAAGATATAAGAATTAAAAGATTAACTTTCCCTTTAGTTTATTCACATGTTTAGCAAATAGAAACTGAAAATTCCTCATGAATATTGTATCCCTCACCTTAGACTTTGTGCAAATCATGAGACTCACTGTCTAGTTTTGTCATATATGTTGCCAATGCCATGGAACTTGGACTGAAAAGATGATTAATTCATGCAGGCACCTTACTATGATCCTAGGACTAAACTCCGATATGCAAACGCCGAAATTTTCAGAACAGTGAGATCGCTTCCCAATGAGTACGTACAGAAGTACTTAGCTATGAGGAATGCAGCAGTTGTTCTTAAGTAAATTGTGTAGCGTATCTATGAAGCAGCGTCCTTTTCCTCATTGGCCTTTTGTTTTTGGGTTCAACTTCTGAGTTGATTTTATAGGATCTGTAGTTTGTTATAGGTCGTTACCATGTGCTCTGGATCCCTTGTGAAAGAAAATGTCTGTTGTTAGTTTCATGCTTTACAAAATATTCATTATTTGAGTACAAAAAATGAAAAACTTAATGTATGCATGCGTGTTGCTGGTGTGTTTTTGGTCTTCTGTTCATCTAAATAAAAATAAAAGAACTTATATTCATGCATATAAGCCTTAACTATAAATTTTACCACTAAAACTTTACTTTTATATGCATTTAACCCTTTCTAATTTTGAGTTATATGCATATAATTATAAACTCTTTAAACCCTTGAGTCATTTGCAAATAAACAATGAATAAAACTAGGAGTTTTGTTATCAGCAGAAAGGTAAAAGTTCAAGAAAGATTTACTGCAAAGTTTTAAATACTGCCAGCAAGACATAACCATTGACTAAGATATTTATTCAATATATATATATATATATATTAAATTATTATATACCTAACTTATTTTATTGAAGAAATGCGCTTGTTACTCTTTAAGCAAACATAAAGCATACATGTGTGTGTTTTGGTTGATGAATATAGATGGTGCTTTTCAGTTGGGACTGGTGAGATGAACATTTTTATGATTTTATCCCAAGGAAAGTATGAATAGCCGGATTTTGTTTTCATAGGTGATAGGTCATTAGAAGATACAAATATCTGAAAGATATTAGAACACAACTTCTAAATGTAATATATTTCAAACAACATTAATCCTACTCACATCTCAATTTTAATTTCAACTTATAGAAGAAAAAATTGCACTGCGCATGGAAGTTGGCTAATAACTGTACATCCTGGGATTTGACCTTATACTTTTCTTTTTACAACTATAAAAATGATGCCATTCACTGCTACAACCAATAATTCAATGATTCTCCTTTTCTTATTTGGAAAAAAAATTGGAGATAAATCTCCATTTGATAAATTAAACATAGAATGAGATTCAATAAAAAGGTGAAGTTTGAGGTCCTTATCTCATTTTCTAATTAATTTCTTATCCTAATTTTCCATTTCTGTTTTTACATCTATTTTTCATTTCCAATGCTTTCAAAAAGGATTCCATCACACCAAAGGAGCCTCACTGAGCTGCTTGGCCCCTTATTGGGTTGAATCATTGACACTGTGGGTTCTGTCATTTTTGATCACTAATATAATTAAATATCATATTCGGACTCATCGTGGTTATATACAAGTCGTTGTTACACTATTATGTCTTATTTAATAAATACTTACAAAAATGTCAATATTTTAAGTGTCATCTACTGTTGATCTTATATTCATAAATTTCTTCTAATTATTTCTCTTTTTTCATAATAAATATCTCTAATGGGTTATGGAAAAAAGAAATAATTAGGAAAAATTTGAGATATGTGTTCCACAATAGATGTCACTGGAAACATTTTCATTGTGTAGAGTATGGACGATATGTACTCAAAGAGTATATAAGTATTTCTCTTCTTATTTTATAGAGAAGTGAGAGAATAAATTTTTCATCATATTTACCCTTAATGCATTATTATGTTGGCTTTATTCTCATAGAAAATAATGTGCATTAAATAAGGATAAAATTAAAAATTTCTTATATTTAAAGGATAGCTAATAAAATTTAAGATTTTTTTATTTGTATGAAACATTTTAAAAGTGATTTATAGAAAAGACAGAATGATATGTCCTTTACTATGACACAAAAATTTTGTGTTTGCATTTTTATGAAATGACAAGTACTTAATCTCATTTTAAATATAAGAGATACTTTTAAGTTTAATATTTTAGTGTATTGTATCTTATATTAATTATTGGAGACATTATATTTCTTTTAGGATGAACACGTGCAAGTATAAAGGAAAAAAATGAATAAACAGAAATTTTCTCCCACTATAAATCAGTTGTAAATTTTGGAAAATGAAGTAAAAAATTGATCAAATCAGTTGTAAAATAAAAAGAATTAGTTACAAATCAATTATAAATGTCAAAAATGTTATAAATCTCTGAAGTTAAACTATAGCAACTGGAAGACTCGATTATAAATGTCGAAACATTAATTGTATACTAATTATAATAAATTATATAAGTTTTATAAGAAGAGGAGGCAATAGAGATAAATTGTGGAAGTGTTGTTTGAAATGAATAAAAAGTAAAAACCTAACTTAAGCACTTCAAAAACATGAAAGGGCAAGGATTGCGAATTTTTTTAAAAAAATTGAATTGCTAAATTTTTTATAGAGAAACAAATTTTACTTCACTCAACAATTAATTAATTATCTAAAACTAGCTTAAGATGAATTAAGGACTCAAATTTTCCATATATTCAAATGAATGATAAACTACAATCATGAACATGTAAATTATTCACACATGATATATAGACATTTAATACCTCTTTCCATTAAGTATTTATACTCTCGTATTGAAGTCTGTTTGAAGTACTGTTAAATACTAAATATAAATATACCTTTCAATTCAAATTCAAACTTTAAATTCACGAGGGGATTAACACATTTCATTATATTCAACTCCGCTGGCTAACCTGAGCCCATTGATGTACTGAAGAAACCCCCAACAAACAATTGGCTTCTTCGACCATTCAACTCTTCAGATTACACCATTCGTTCCTTCCTTCTTTCTTTCACCGATCAGATAAAGAAAATAAGAAAAAAAACATTCCTCATTCCCATAAAAAAGAAATGTGTTATTCACTTATTCTTCTCAAAAGCCTCGTGTTCTTTGTTTGTCATTCCCAGCACAAGGCCATATAAACTCTATCATGAATTTAGCTAAACTTCTTCATTCCAATGGCCTTCATGTAACTTTCTTCAACACTGATCAGTTCATCCACAAGCGTTTATCCAACACCCTCGGTCCAGACTTCATGAACGGCTCAATGGGCTTTCAGTTCGAAACCATACCGGACGGTTTGCTACCGCCACCGCCAGAGACGACAAATGACGCTCAGGATATCCCGGCGCTGTGTGACTCAACAAGGAAGAACTGTTATGGTCCGCTTAAAGAGTTGATAGGAAGTTGAATTCATCGTCATCGGAAGTTCCTCCGGTGAGCTGCATAATCGCTGATGCGAACATGAGCTTTTCAGAGAACGTTGCAGACGAATTTGGAATACCAGAGATTCGGTTTTGGACGGCTTCAGCATGTGGCTTGTTGGGATATTTGCAGTATGATGAGCTTGTTAGAAGAGGCATTTTTCCATTCAAAGGTCAATTTTTGTCCTCTCATTTTGTTTACCTTCTTTCTCCCACGGAAAGTTAAATTAGAATTCTTGCCCAATTGAATTTGCTGGATCACTGAGATTTCGTATGAAAATTTTCAAGTTAAAGTGCAAATTTACCATTTTTATACAGAAGCAATTGTTTTTTAAGTTTATTGGGTTTAAAGTTAATCTGGAAGTTTACCCTTTACTAGTAACATCTTAACGGTTTATCTTGCAAAATGTATAACAAGAACAGTAGTCTTCCATCATGCTTCATTCTTCAACTTGCCTTTGCCCTTAACTTTCCCTAATTGGATTGTTGAAACTTGTAGATATTGGACAAAGGTCAAAGCCAACATATCAACTTTTATGGCATTAAGGAACTAACCCTACAGCTTAAACATAAACTTCTATGGGCTTAACATTTTACATAGCATGATCCCCCCAAAAAAACCAAAAAAAAAAAATTATGTAGATTCCATTTTAAACTCAAATTAATTAAAAGAAACTTTCCTCCATTTCATTTAAAGTAAAAACTGTGACATATGACCTTACAGGACAAAAAATACAATTTTGATTTCTGATGCTTTCAAAATATTTTATTTTATTGCCTTTATCATATTTAATTTTATATTTTAAACTCAATGAAAGTATTAAAATGATCAGATTGTCACTGTTTCTTTTTGCTTTGTCTAGGCCTTGATTTTAAGGAGGGGAACAAATAAATTTTTCAACTTTTCAATCCATACACTATCATAATTCAAGATCTAATCACTTTCTTAATCATAATTTGATTTTGAAAGCATCTCCCCTCGAATTTTTGGTATGAGGTCCTAAATTAGTGGGGTGTTTGGCAAAGCGATTGAACACCCCAAAATACATTTTTTTGTAAAACAAAATAATCTCCTTCACACATTTGTCTCATAAATAGATAACCTCCGTAAAGCGAGATATATCTTACATTTTTACTATTAAAGCAAGCATACGATGTGCGACATCACAAAAGCAAAGCTTTGGTTGCATCTTCCTTCTTCCCTCTGTGTGGCTGTGCTGCAGCGTATCTTCTTCCTTTCTCGTCCTTCGTCGATGCACGGGTGTTAGTGGTTCAATCTTAATTTCGTCGCCCGGTATGTTCAGATTCACCTTCATCTACTTGTGGTAGATTTGGGCCGGTCAGTCGGTCACACCCAAATTTTCGGGATGCGAGACATAAAAATGAAAATTACTTTTAAGATTTCAAATAAAAAAGCGAGAGAGAAGGTGACATTTTTTGGCATTGGAATCGTAGTGTGCGGGAGGAGGAGGAAGGGGCAGTGAGCTAGAAATGGAGGGGACGCGTTTTTACGGAACAGATACTGGGTTTTGAGGCATGGCAAGAGCGCTCCAAATTAGAGAGGCATTATTGTTTCCTCCATGGTTTGTTATTTGATTTCTTATGTTCCCATTTGCTTACTTTTACCATCTATAGATTGGAGCTGCCCTTGTGGATGCTTTGTCATGATAATCAGTTCTTCTTGAGGGGACTTCTACTGACCATTGATCTATGGTTATCTGCCGTTTTCAATTCTTTATGGCATAAACACAACAACATAAAGCCTGAGGAGCGTTTGACCAATTACTGAAAAATAACAGGAAAACGGTACGCGTCCAGAATTCCAATTGGCTTCTGAGGGAGTTAATCAAGCAGAATTGGCTGGAAAGTTATTCTTAAAGGTAGTTGCTTTTCTTTTTCAGAGTCTCCTTTCCAAGACATTTTTTACCTATCCCCTTTAACAAATCTTCTGAGAGGCCATGTGTATGTGCGCGCGTCTATGTTTGTTTTGTCTGAGGATAAACTTCATTTTGTCTTATGCTTCATTGTATATGGTCTTACTGGGAAATGACTATGCATCATGCCCTATTTTGCCGTACAAGGATTATTTTCTCCAAAAGGTTGAACTATCTTCTATAAATAGTTTAGAGGCTAACTTGACTTTTACTTTGATGAGGTTTGTCAGATCATCAGTCCAGAACGGTTATGGAAGAATTACAATTAGGTCACTTCTCTATTGACTACTATTGTCTATCGATGTGCATATTAAACCTGAATATCTTAATCTTGAATGGCATCGGGAGAAGTTTGTCATAGAAAGTTGATAAGAAAAGAGAGCGAGAAAGGGAATGAGAAACAGAGAAGGAGGGGTCTGAGAGAGAGAAACCGAGAGGAAGAGAGACTAAGAGAAATTGAATTACACAAGGATTTACTAATCTGTCAATAGTCGAATTAATACAATAAGACTAAGACGATGTCAGCTTTATTAGATTAAAATGTTTCTCTGACATATATCAATTGCAATATGTTCCGTGATAACAGAACATTTGTCAATCCAGATAGGATAATCTTGGTTATTAATTTTTTTGGTATTTATTCTTGGAAGTCTTTCTTTTAATAGCTTTCTCATTCTCCTAACATAGACAAAGTTCTTAACAAGCTCCATTTGGAAATCTAAGGCTGCTTCTTTGGTCTTTGCTTGCACCACAGTACATTATGATCAATGCTAATGACCCGTTGCTACTCAACAAGCCAAATATAGCTCTTTCTTCTCATATGCATTGTGGCTTTGTCTAATTTTTTGAATCAATGCAAACCTTTTCATACATCTCCCAATAGCTTCCTGTGGAGTAAATTGTTTAGTGTCATTGAAGAACTTTGCATCGGTCCTTTGGCTTTGACAGTAGTTTCTCTTGAGAAGGTACAAAGATTTGATTTTTCCCCATAGAAGAAGAGGCGGAAACTTTGTGGTGACGTGATATATGTGCTTTTGTTATGGTTTGTTTGGTTGGGAGGAATATGCTTGCGTCTGTAATGATGGCTTATCATCACTTAATTTAGAGTGAGACAGGGTAGTGCTTTTGGCTTCCCTTTGGTGTTTCTTCTGCCGGTTTATTCAAAACAATATCTCTTTTAGATGCTCAAAGTGGTGTGGAAGCTTTGTTGTATTCCTGAGTCTTACGTTTATCATATCTCTTCCTCTTCTCATTTTTCTTAATTTACGAGAACTTGTAATCTCTCTTTCTAACAAAGTTTCTTCTTCTTCTTGTTTCTTTTGTGAAAAAGATCTCTCTTTGACAATATATGATGAATGGCTATGTCAGAAAGATCATTTTACCTAACAACTTAATCCGTATTAGAGATATATCTTCTGTTAAAGGTGCGGAGAAGGAGCATGGACTATTTTCAATTGTGGACATTACACATGCATTTTTGTGTTATATGAATATTACTAATGACTATCATACATGCCTCCTTAGTTGTATGCTGACATTTTTTTTTGGACAGGAACTAGAGAGTCATAGTATATTACTTGAAAATGTACGCATTTGCTACTCTCCATTTTCAAGAACAAGCCACACTGCCGAAGTGGTCGCAAGTGTGTTAAACCTTCCTTTTCAAGGTTCGCAGTGTAAGGTTAGCGATTGAAGTGCCCGAGACAGTTCCTTATCTAATCTAATTAAATTTATTTTCTAAAATAAAAATCCATTTTTCATTTCTTTTTCATATTTTTTAACATTATTTTACCTTGTTAACCATCTTTAATGCAGACGGTGGAAGATCTACGAGAACGCTTCTTTGGTCCTTCATTTGAACTTAAATCACATGACAAAGTAAGCGGTCATTTGCTCTTGAAGAGCTGCTAATTTTTGCTTTATATTTAAGTTCTTTTCTTTTCTTGGGTGAGCATTGGGCTATAGAGATATTGGATATTTAAAAGTCAATAATCATTAGCTAGGTTCTGGTTAATTCCATGCAGTGTTACTGTTTGATAAAATTAGTGCTAACTGCTAAGTGTTCAGTGTTCTCATGACATCTAATAGTGGTAACTCTGAATTTTCTCTTGCCATTATCAATAGTATACAGAGATTTGGGATGTTGATGAAAAGGATCCATTTGCAAGGCCAGAAGGAGGAGAAAGTGTGAAGGATGTTGCTTGTAGACTGGCAAGGGCAATGGCTGCCATGGAATCAGAATTTGTAGGGTAATGGTTTCCATCTCAAGCATCTATTACTTAAACATCTTTTGGAAGTCTTGTGTATTTCAGCATGTCCGAGGGCATCAACTCTATTGAATGAAGCCTGGAGTAGCAAGTAGCATGCAAATTAACAGTTTGATTGTAAATGGATGTTTTAAAATGCACTTTTCTTGTGATTTGAATGGAGCTGTTTGTCTGGGTGACTGTATGAATCATTTTATCTATTATAATATTTACCATATTTGAATATATTTAAGGAAAAGTTGGAGTGACATCTAGTGAGAAAAAAATGGTAAAAAATCATTTGAAGTGGTTTAAATATTTATAAAGAAAGTCATTGGAGGCGTCAACGAGAAGGGGAGATCAAGCTGTAAGGAGGTTTTTGAAAAGCGGTAGAAGAAGATTAAAGAGAACATTTAATGAAGCTATTAATATGACCTTTTGATTAACTATTTATACAAAGATATGGTTGTTAATAGAGTACGATGGTGCTATATGATCCACGTGTAGTTCTTACCTTGTGAGAAAATGCTTTTTTGTTGGTGTATCCCTCTGAAAGTATGTTATGGTATACTTGATTCATGTTTGTATGACTCAGTCCAAAAAGAATTGGTTCCCATTGTGCAGATGTGCCATTTTGGTAGTCAGCCATGGAGATACCCTGCAAATCTTGCAGACAATTTTGAATGCAGCCAAGCTACACAAGAATTCAACTGATGTTGAGTTAGAATCAAGATTAGAGGCAGTCCAGGTGGCACCCTTGTTATCCCTTCACCGCAAATACGCGCTGCTTACCGGAGAGCTCAGGGAAGTCATTTGATATTTTGCCTTCCTGAAGAGAGGCATCCATTTTTTATGGGCCCATTGGATTTTCTAGTTTACTGTGATCATTTTCTATTATTCTCATGGGATCACAGGAAATTATCACATTTTTTTATCATTGTCTTTTAGTCAGGCGATGGTTGGTGATGAAAGATGCTAGTTTATCTTGTTTGTCTTGATGTATTGATTGTTATATTATTAATGATATTTTGTTTTCACTAAAAAAATTACTCCGCTACAAAATGTTCTGATCGAAAACATAAAAATAGATATTAGAATCGAACAAACGCATAATATCTTGTTCAGATAGATTAATTGAAGGAGCCATAGGAGGAGGAGAAAAGGTTGTGCGCAGATAAAGTTACTTTGATACAGAAAAATACCATGAGATAGAGAATGAGCCTCAACACCTACAAAATGTTGTAGCAGGCTCAAATCATTAATAGGAAAAGCAGAACTCAGCCTTAATATTCTATAAGCAAGCTGTTGGTTGAGGTTATAATTGGCCTCATTGTCGTTAGGAAAATAACACAAGTTTGAAAGCTGAGAAGTGTATTTATTAAGAGGTGTGAAAACCTTTATTTGCCTTGAAAGGGATATAACTTACCAATAAGAAAGCCTTAATATTGTTAGCAACGGACGAATTAGAAGAGCCACTAATTAGTATGTCATCAACAAGAACTGGGACATATAATGCAAAGGGCTGAGATGCAAATAAACAGAGAAGAATATAAGCGTGAGGAATCTAAACGAATAAATTAAATGATAATGAAATAATAAAAACCATACAAAAAGGAACATGGCAAACTAACTAGGAGTAGGATTCTTCTTACAAATATGCAAGTTCTATTTCTATAATCAAGAAGGAGAGAATAAAACATTGAAATATTTCTGTTGATCCAGTTGACTAGTCTGCACAAGATTTAGCTTTAGCTTCTTTTGATCCAGTAAAAAGTTTAGGTGATCGTCAACCAGCAAAATTTTTACAACAACAGTGAAATTTAAACTTACAGTATTATAGGTTAGAAGCCAACTCATTATTACCAACTGGACCAAAGAGTTAATTTCTTTGATGCACAACACTATTTCCTTTGTTAATATTTATAAATAAGTTGTTTAGTTCACATGCTTAGAATTATAATGAGTAATATTATTACATTTTCCCTCCACCAAAAGAATTAATATTACCTTGTTAGCCAAAAAGGGAAGAATATTAAATTATCCTCTATATACGCAAAGGGGCTCCAAATCAGAATATTAAAATTATGAAGCTTTTAAAACATATTTAAATTATCTTTCAAACATATTTAAATTATCTTCTTCTTAGCTTTTAAAATATTTTTTTAAAAAAACAAAAATTCTGGTAGGACAACAGATTGCATGCACCGTGTGTGCATATGCATGTGTAAACATGAAGGAAAACAACTCATATTAAGATGTGGAATATTTAAAGCGTGGATTACATAGAAAGAAAGGAACTAATCAATTAATTATATCTAACATTAGGCTTTAACTACTAAGTATGAAGTTTAAATTTGAATTCCTATGAGAGAAGTACACTTAAGATCGAACAGTACTTGAATTTAATCCAGTTGGATAGTCATATTAAAAAAGAGCTTATGAATGCTTGCAAAAGCACACACTAATCCTAAACAGAAACTGGGACATTATATTTATATTATATTACGAGGGTATGAATGGATTTGAATCTGGACTTCAACTCACATATCACTCCATCTATGCTAATTCACAGATCTTAAAAGTATATAGGCTAGATAATTAATTTGCATAAATTAATAAAAAGTATTTAAATTAGTTATTTGTAAAAAATGTCTATTGATTTTTGTAATAAGTTATACCATTTATTTATTTGCATAGAAACTACTATATGATGAAAACTTCCCTAATGTTTGTGTAATCAATAAAAAGTGAGGGAATGAATTATACATTTGAGAGACAAATATTGATATAGTATATTTAGGATAAAAATAAATTGCTGACTAGCTCCATATTTACAACTGGAGTACATACGAAATGAACTAGCCCCACGTGGGAATAAATTGCGGCAACCCATATGATGGCGACAATGAGTCTTTTCTAAAGAAAATCGCCAAAAAAATAACTCTTAAATTTGGCAATCCCCAAAAGGTCCCATAAATAAACAAAATGACCAATAAGGAAGAATATATGAATATGTCATTTCAATATTTAAGGGAAAAAAACAATTTGAACTTTAATAATATAACATCATTACATAAGTTGTCATTGAGTTTAATAAAATAGTTAATATATTAAGCAATATTATGCATCAACTCAAAACGAGGGCATTCACACCCAAATGTATATGTTATCAAAATCATTATATAAATTGTCAGTTTGTATACAAAAGTGGTTAATATATTAAATATGTTGTCAACTAATTAAGAATTTCATACCTAAGTAAGGATGCTATCAAAATCATTATAGAAGTTGTCACTGAATTTCCAAAAAATTATAAGCCAATTTGGTCATTTCAATCTAAATTTTAAATGATAGATTCCTACCTTCTCTCTCATTTGTCATCTTGCTTATTCTAAGACCTTTTGGGGATTTCCAAATTCAAAATGTATTTTTTGGGAAGGTCCCCTTCTTTCGTTTCTCATTGATCTTAATTATATCATTTTTAAGTAAATCCCATCAAATTAAGACTCATAGAATCTAATTCTGCCACACAACTCTTTGTCCCCCTTCACTTTAATTAAAGTGAACTTGAAAATATTTTTTGCTCAAGAATATCAACTTTATACAGAACTAAGCATAGAATGAAAAGCTATATATATACAAGGTAGATTTGGCCAATTATAATGAGAGAGATAGTCTTATAGATAAACAAGCAGAGAGAGAGAGAGAGAGACACACACACACACACACATTATAGTTCTTATTGGCAGTTCTTAAGCGTCACAACCAAGCCTTTCATTTATCTTCATCATTGTGTTTGCAGCATTAAGAAGGACCAAAGGCTCTGGAACGAGAAAGGAGAAGATGCTACATTTCACTGTACAATTCACAGATAACACTTTGGTACCCAAAAATTTCGTTTTCTATATTTTATCATTAATTGCTTCAATAGTCTAATTTTTATCATTATTTTAAATAAGAAATTTGAAGTTTGATTGATTCTATTCATGCGCAGAAAATGTTGTCACAGAATGGTACAATGAAGGATGGTATCGCCTCGTCTCTTTTTCCCAATGCTTTGGTCCTTGTTTGTTAATAATGCAAAATAAGAATAACAAAAGTTTCTCTGCGTGTAAAAAAATCTTCCTCAACTCTCAACATCGTCGTTTTGACAGAAAGTATGTAATACTATAGTATGACTGGAAATATTGTAATTATGGTAATTTGTTGATGGAATTCTCCACCACCACTGCTGGGTTTATATACTGAAGTGAATCAAAGGAACTTCAGTCCTGATTTGAAATTCAACTCCCAAGGATTTATTATGCTGCAGTAATTAAATTTTAGATGAAAACCTAGGAAGACCTACGAATTACAAATCATATATATATATATATATATTGGTAGTTGCATTCCAATATTTCCCTCCCCAAGTGTCTCACTAATTTATAATTTTTTAGTAAGGAGTATGGATTCTTATGCTAATTTTCCTGGCTAATATTATATCTGGCAACGAAATACCAATTCCCCATTACATTCCTTGTTATTTTGGTATTTTAGAGAGTAATGAAAAATATCTTGTTAAATTGCATTGTTCTAGCAATTAATGTTTTAACCGTGGGGATAACGGGGCATTTTGGAAAACCATGATAAATATTTTATCAACTTATATGTTAAAAATATTCCATTAAAAGGAGTCTTGTAAACAAAACCATGAGTAAAAAAGTGATGATTAAGAAGAAAATTCGCACTCAAATTAATCAATTTTTTGTTACCAACTATTTGAGCAACCCATCATGGGAGGCACTTTACCACCTTTGAGTGATTATCGTATTTGCATATAGAGAATTTTAATACGAGACTATTGCTTAAATTGAAACAATCTTTAACTGTTGGTGGAAGCCCTCAGTCATGCAGTTGAAATTTATCATTAAAATTTGTCAAAACAAAGGGCAATATCGAGGCTTTCACTCTATGTATCATGATATCTCCTCATTACTATCTCCTTTTCAACTTTGTTGTGTTATGGTATGCCAAATCGGAAACATGTGCATTACAAGAAAGTAACAAGGGAATAATAGTATACATTCAGACTGATGGATAACGGTCAACACAAACAGAAATATTGCTGCAACAAGAGATACAATCGCCCATGAATTTCTGAAGTACAAGTTTCAATAATGCGATTAGCTCTCCACTTATTCCATGGCTTCTTATTGCAATTTCTATTTTTTTTTTCAAGTTTAGACGGCGTGCATAATGTGCCAGAATTGGTGATTGAACCTAAACCTAGTGTCATAAAGGATGATATCTTTTTTATGCCTCATAAAACCCCCCAGTGTCCTGCATTTTTTCTCGGTCCCTGACCTTCTCAAATGGATTAGGTAACCTCAAGAACTGACTAATCCGGAGTCAAGGGTGTATTGGTGCCACCATATAGTACTTTGTGCCAAAGCGGATATCCCCCTATCCCAACAAATGTCCTTTTTGGGTTTGAACTTTCATCCTCCTTAGGGTACGTCAACCATTTTACCACTGTGCCCAATGGTCGTTAGTCATAAAGAACAATATCTACGCACACTCACTTTGCATTATATCCAAACGTCTTGCGCATCCTCCTTCACGAGGATCCACATAGAGATCCTTAGAAATAAGGTAAAGCCTTGTCGCATACACCTTTATCACTTCCAAGTGCGTTCTATATGTATAATCCCTTTCTGATGCAAAATCACCACGCCAACCTTGTTATTGATGTTGTTGTCCATGAAGAAAACAAAAGAATAAACCTCGATAAGGTGTCTAATTGTAAATTCACTATTTAAATTCAATGTGTTAGCATTTTTTGTTAATGAAAGGATGTTTTCATAAATTGATCTTTGAAGTTATTTTCCATCACTTCAGTCCCTTTTGAACCCGGCCACAGAAAAATTTCAAAGTTAGTTAGCCCTCTTAAATGCCATTATTTTGTGTTATGTGTGAGAATTGGTAAAGATTGAGAGAGACGAAGAAGAAGGAAGAGAGTGGAGAGTTGAGTGAAAGCTGATGGATATCGATTCATTTCAGAGTGCATGCTTTTATACATTGGATATGGAGCAGGCCCATCTAACTGACTGTTGGTCAATGTGTGACAACTTGCCTGACTCAATTACATTAACTAACATAATTATGTTTACTTAGTTACTCTAACAGAATCTGTTAATATACAGTGACATAGCACGTGATATTCTAACATGCCCCCTTAACTTAACGGACATCTCCAACACCAAGCCGCTTTTTGAACAAGGAGAAACATCTGCTCGATACAGCTTTGGTGAACCCATCTGTAGTCTGTTTGGAAGATGGGATGTGATGAACATTAATCTCGCGTCGTATTGCTCGTTCACGAACAAAGTGCAAATCAAGTTCAAGGTGCTTTGTTCGGGCATGAAGGATCGGGTTAGCTGTCATTAAAACAGCACTTCGATTATCACAGAAGACATGGGGAATCTGAGGAAGCTTGACACGGAGCTCACTGAGGAGGGACTTGATCCAGAGGATCTCAGCAACTGTTGAGGCCATGCTCCGATATTCAGCTTCAGTACTTGATCGCGAGACAATGGTCTGTTTCTTAGATGACCAGGATACCAAATTAGAACCAAAGTAAACACAATACACATCACAAAAGGCAACAATTGACTGATTGTTGGAGGGTCTTATGTGCAAGCCATGAGAGAGGGAGCCTGCAAGATACCTCAGTATTCTTTTGACAGCTTGCCAGTGTTCTTGGAAGGGCTTCTGCATGTACTAGCACACTTTATTCACAGCAAAGCTTATTTCAGGGTGAGTGATTGTTGCATACTGAAGGGACCCAACAATGGTTCTGTACAAGGATGTATCAGTTAAGGAAACAGTGCCATCCTTGGTAAGAAGCAAATGTGATGTCATAGGGGCGTGAGCTCTACGAGCAGCAGAGAAACCTGCCTTCTTGAGGATACTACGAATATACTTGGATTGAGAGAGGAAGAGTGTACCATTTGACATGGTCTTGACCTCAATGCCCAAGAAGTAATTGAGTCTTCCAAGATCTTTAAGAGGAAACTGTGCATTCAAGGCTTTAATCAAGCTGGACAAAAAAGTTTGTGAAGAACCAGTCCAAATTATATCATCAACATAAACTAACACATATGTGATATCAGATTGGGTTATGCGAATGAACAAGGATTGGTCACACTTGCTGTTAGTGAAGCCAAAATTCCTCAATGCACCTCCAAGTCTCTCAAACCAGGCTCTGGGAGCTTGTTTGAGTCCATATAGTGCTTTATCCAGTTTGCAGACCAGAGATCGATTGCCTTGCTGAAAGCCTGGAGGTTGAGCCATGTATACTCTCATATTTTCCCCCTATATTTACTTATTATAGATCACTTATGAACCACTCTTGGGCCTTGGATAACTCAATTTGGCCTTTTTAGTGAACTTGAAAATTTTTCTTTTTCTTAAAAACGTTGTTAGTGTTCACTGGCCCATTTTCTAGATTTCTGGCCGAACTTTGAAAATTCATAATTAATTCTATAAAACTCCAAATGGAGTGGTTCTAATTTCTAAATTTAGCTTATTAAGTGATATATAGGAGAAAAATACTTATTGGTTCCAGTCCTTGTCCATTTGAATCAGTTTATTCCAAAACCGTAGCAATGTCTAATTGGTCACGGTCTGTTTTTTCAGTTTTTCCCTGAACTTTGGAAAATCATATCTCTTAATGTACACATCCAAATTTCGTAGAATTTATATCAATTTAAATCTTAGGATGTGTAGTTTCTGAATGGAAAATTTCAATCCATTTGGAGCTCATTTGCTATTTTAAATCGCCACTGGAAATAGATTCGTTTTTCAGGGCCTTTGGAACCCTTCAACTTTGAAAACTAATTTTTCTTTTTGTTACCAAAACCTCTTTTTGGTTCATGATCTTAACTCTAACATGCATGATTAGTTTCTTAGCTTCATCCCATATTCATATGTTCTTCATGTTGTAGTTAGGTTACAACCCTAACAACTTCAAAGAAAAATAGCATCTTGCATATTTACACAAAACAAGCAAGCATATGCATCATCATCTTCAAGAATCAAGAGCCTTTTCCTTACCCTTGCTTGTGCTTGCACCTACATGGTTAGTGGGTGGGGGATGAGATTTGGGAATCCCAATAGCAAAACCACATAATCATAACATAGTGAATGTGCATACATGACTTTATGGCATGTGTATGAATACATAAACATGTGACACATCAAACTTCACTTTAGCATGCATATGGCCAAAGCACAAAAGTCACATTTCATACACAAATCATGCACTTTGCTCATCATAAAAGTTCATGTAACATTCACAAATCATTTTCTTAAACATAGAAGGAGATTAGTAATTTTGCTACCTCAAGATCTTAGCTTTTCCCTTTTCTTTGAACTTTAAGCTCTATTGGTCACTTTTTCCAATAGTGTTCTTGAAGATCTTAAAACCCTAAAAACCATGGCATAAGATCCATGTAAATATCCAACCAACAAGTTGCCATAAATCTTGCAAAAATGCATAGAACCTTTTGTATGTTTTTCAAGAGTCCTACAAGTTCAAGTCTTGGTTTTTATGGTTCCTTAAACTTCTAAAATCCATCTCTTGGCTTTAACCTACAAAAAACATCATTTTAAAGCCAATGGAACCATCAAAACACTCAAAAACGCATTCCTTATATTTTCTTGTTTTGGCCGAGAAGGAGGAAGAAAAAGGGAGAAATAGGTTTTTCAAACTCTCTTTGTGTAACCTTATGTTTTCTTGTTCCAAAAACCCTTTTTCTTAACCTTGATCAACTTTAAAACATCTCTTCTTATGCCAAAATAAATTTGGGCAGAACCTCCCCATAATATTAAGCTTCCCAAAAATTTACAAAAGCTCAAAACAACTTTCAACAACCAACAAACTAGCTTTTACCCCTCAAGGAAGAACTGGCAACCATTTACCACTTTTAAAACCTTCTCTTTTCCATTTTCAACTCTTGAAATCCTAGCCATCATCTTTCCAAAAAGAGAGGCTCATTCAAGGAACAACTCAAGAGAAAAGGTAGTAGTAGTTGCAAGACTCAAGAAAAGAGGGAGATTTGGTTGTTAGAACACTTTACCTTGTGTGCTAGCCCTTCCTTCTCCCTTGTGGGAGCAAAAATGGCATCTTGGAAGCTTGGGAGAGGAGAGAAAATTCCAGACTTGGGAGAGAGAGGAGGGAGGATGGATTTGAGGGAAGAGAGAGGGAAAAATGGCTTATGTGAAAAGCCTCTTGCATTTGTGTGGAGGAGAATTATTCTTGGAGGCCAAGTTTGGAAATACTTGATGGAGGTTGTGCCACATGTCCCATTTGAATTTCTTGCTGAAAATTTCACTTTTCATACTCCCCTAGGCGTCTGGTTGCTGGCTGGGTCTCTGCCCGATCCAGTTACTTGATCCGGTGGCACGCATTTTTGTAAAGTAACCTTTACACGGGTAACTACCTTTCTTTTACTTTTCCGGAGACCTTATCTTTTGTGTGGTGCCATTCCCTAGGAATCCTTGACTAGGTAGCATCATGTCCTAGTCCATAGCATCTCCGGGTTTCTCTCGTAACTCGTCAGGATTCCTCGATTTGCGTGCAACACCGTAAAACGGGCTTCCAGCGGCCAATTTGACTTAAGGACATGGAAAAATTCTATATTTTTCCCTGATTCTGAAGCTCTTGTCCGTTCCTCAAAATTCTTTCTGGATTTTCTGTAATTAACTTTCTAAGAAGATACTTTTTCAGCCTTTTCGGGCATTGTTGTTCTCCGTACAGCGAAACTGCCCGCATTGGATACCGGGTAATAATTTTATTAATTACTTTATAACCCAACTAAACTTTTCTTAGTTCAGGTCTCCAGCATTTAAGGACTCCTGCTACCTCAAATAATTATTTCTCAGTTCGTCCTTAGCTCCGAAATCTCTTAATTACGAAAATGCCACTACTTATCTTACTTTCCTCATAATTACCAAAATGCCACTACCTTTACTACTTTTTCATAATTCCAACCTTGCCGTTGGTTGACTTTACATTTCTGGTCCGCTTTGACATTTTGGTCAACTTTTACTTTTCTGGTCAACTTTGACTTTTTGGTCAACTCTGACTTTTTGTTGACTTTTGACCGACTTACCAAAATGTCCTTATTATTTGATGACATCTCATGTCCTAGGCCTTGTCATTTAGGCCAAATGACCATTTTGCCCTTGAGTCATTCTTACTTGAAATTCGCAAGGCTAGGGACTTAATCAATTATCCTCTTTCTTATTTAGGCATTTTCCTTTCCATTTTTCTTTTCTGTGGGTCTTAAACCCTTTCGAAATTCATCAGTTTGGCCTTTATTTCTATTTACGAAATTTGGGATATTACATATACTTCCTCATGAAGAATGCCATTGAGGAATGCATTATTTACATCAATCTGCTGGATAGGCCACTTTTGTACTACTGTAACAGGTTTAACCACTGGGCTAAATGTCTCCTTGAAATCAAATCCTTCCTTTTGATGAAACCCCTTAGCTACTAGTCTGGCCTTGTTTTTCCATGAACCATCAGGGTATGTTTTCCTTTTGAAGACCCACCTGCAGCCAATGGCTCTCCTATTTAGGGGTAGGGGCACTAGATGCCAAGTATGATTCCGTTGAAGAGCCTCAAATTCCTCGTCCATAGCTTTCTTCCATTCAAGGGAGTTAAGGGCCTCAGTGAGGGTGGCTGGTTTATCATGGGGTGTAGCAACAACCAGGGCCTTGGGCTTAAAATGCCATTCATGGATCTGGTAACAATTCTAGATGGTGCAGTAGGGTGGGGCATAGGTGAAGAGGAAGGAGAAGAGGAAGCAGCAGAGGATTTTGCAACAAAAGATGTGTTATCCCTAGCAGAGCTCATAGGATGCTCAGGCAAGAGGGGTTCTGAGGAGCAAAAGGCAGGTGGAGAAGATGGAGTGGATGAGGCATTCTGAGAGTGAGCCTAAAGGGTAGGTGGTCGAGCTGAGGGTAAGCCAGGTGAAGAAATATGTGATGATATAGAGTGTTGCTGCATCAGTCTACAGTAGGGAAACTCACATTGATTGAAGATGACATCTCGGGAAATGTAAAGGCAGCCAAGTGGATCCCAGCACTTGTATCCCTTACGAGAAGAGCTATATCCAAGGAAGACACACACCACAGATCTGTAATCCAGCTTGTGTTTGTTATAGGGACGTGTGTGAGGGAAGCATAGGCATCCAAAAGTGCGCAAGTGATTGTATGCAGGGTCTTTTCCAAAGAGTTTGGAGAAAGGTGCAGCTCCCCCTAAGACCTTGGAGGGCAACCTGTTTCCTAGATAACAGGCTGTGTGGAAGGCATCTGACCAGAGAGAGAGTGGTAGTGCAGCATTGGCCAATAAGGTGAGGCCAGTTTCAGTAATTGTTCTATGCTTCCTCTCAGCCACTCCGTTCTGTTCATGCGTGTAGGGACAGCATAGGCGATGCAAAATACCATGCTCTTGAAGAAATTTACCTATCTTGAGGAACTCAGCACCACCATCAGACTGTAAGGCCAGAATCTTGGAGCTAAACTGTAATTCCACCATAGCCTTGAACTTGAGGAACGTAGAGAACGCTTCAGACTTGGTACACAACAGATAGAACCAAGTGTATCTGCTATAGGCATCTATAAAATGAATGTAATATTTGTATCCTTCATGTGACGTAGAGGGAGCAGGGCCCCAAATGTCAGTGTGAATTAGCTGTAATGGCTTAGTGTATTGAGTCTGAGAATCAGAGGAAGGATGTTTATGGGATTTGCCCATTGAACAGGAATTACAAATGTCAAAAGAGGACCTCGTATTATTAGCAATGTGGCACAGTTTCATGATTTTAGAAACTACATGTGAGGAAGGATGGCCCAGTCGATTGTGCCAAATTTTAAAGGAAGAGACAACTGATGAATCAACAAACGAGCAAGAGTTACAATTGAATTGAACAAGTGAATTTGAAGGGGAAACAACAGAAGATATGAGTAATCCATTGGGATATGGTTTGCGTTGCCTTATTGAGTGGAGTAACAGCAATATGTCCCGAAGTGGATAGAGACCAGTGTTGGTGTAGCCACGATACAATTCCTGATCAGTTTCCAGATCCTTGATAACATAGACATTAGAAAAGAAGGCAATGAGTATGTTATTATCAAGACATAAACGATAGATGCTCAAGAGGTTCTTAGTCATAGCAGGGACATGCAAGATATCCTTAAGGTGCAGTGAGGAATTGTGTTGCAAATGAGCAAGAGAAGAATGACCAGTACAGTATACAGGAAGATCAAATCCATCACCAACTGAGATAGAGCTATGTTTCTTGCTACTTGACTTAGCCGTGATGTTGTTATCATCATGAGTGACGTGGCTGGTGGCACCGGAATCTAGATACCAGTCTGGATCCATCACAGAGTCGATAGAAGCTATGTGAGCACTTGGTGATTTCTTGGTGTTTTGGTTGGTAATGCTGAGGGCTTGAAACTCCTCATCATAGCGGTACCAGCAGTCAGCAACTATGTGGCCACGCTTATCACAGATTTGACATGTTGTTACCTGAGAGGAGAGGTTGGTGGAGTGAGGTGAGCAACCTCCATAGCCACCAGGGGTTCCTCCACGACCTCTGTTGCATCCTCCATGGCCACAGCGACTTCCACGAAGAGGATGATTACCACATCCTCTAGTATGAGCAATGTTAGCAGCAGCAATTGTATCTGAGAGTTTTTGATGCTTTTCAATGCTGGCTTCCTGAGCAAGCAGAAGTGCTTCAAGTTCATCCATTGTGTAGGTCTCACACCTGATGGTGATTGCTGTGACAAATGAATCATACTCCTCAGGTAAGCCTTCGAGGATATGTTCAACATGATCTGATTCAGAGATCGGATGTCCAATGGCAGCTAAGGAATCCACAGTGCCTTTGAGTTTGAGAAGGTAGTCATTCGCAGGTAGATCACGTTTCTTAAGCGATTTCAGTTGTGTTTTAAGTTGATGAGCCTTTGCCTTTGTCTGTGATGTGAAGTGGATCTGGAGTTTTTCCCAGATTTGGAGAGAAGTCTCGCAGCCGACGATGCGAGTGAGGATAGCTTCAGACATGGAACAACACATCCATGACATCAGCAGCTGATCTTGCCGTTGCCAGTCAATAAATGTAGGATTCATCTGGAACCCTTCTCCTTCAGCAGAGGATATGTATTTCGTCGGCGACTTTGCATCCTTGTCAATGAACCGATGCAAGTCATGTCCTCGTATTGCTGTAGTGATCTGTTGCTTCCACAGTAGGTAGTTGTGTTCTTCGAGCCTCACTGAGAAGAGATGGTTGAATGTGACGATGTCCTTCCTTTGTGGATTGTTTCTGGCAGTTGATCCTTGTGCTTGAGGTATCTTCTCCATGGATTCCTTGCCTTGTTGCTCTGATACCATGTGAGAATTGGTAAAGATTGAGACAGACGAAGAAAAAGGAAGAGAGTGGAGAGTTGAGTGAAAGCTGATGGATATCTATTCATTTCAGAGTGCATGCTTTTATACATTGGATATAGAGCAGGCCCATCTAACTGACCGTTGGTCAATGTGTGACAACTTGCCTGACTCAGTTACATTAACTAACATAATTATGTTTACTTAGTTACTCTAACAGAATCTGTTAATATACAGTGACATAGCACGTGAATAACATGTGATATTCTAACATTATGGGTACCTGAATGAGATTCTCCTACTAATTAATTAGTCTAATATAGTAGTTAATAACTAAAGCAATTCAAACTCGAATTATAAGGAATGTGTGTGTGTGTGGGGAACAAAAGGGAAAATTAAGAAAAAAAAATTGCACCTTTAACTAAAGCACGAAAAAGAATGATTTAATTTAACACATTGGTTCTTCTTCATTTTTTAGAAAAAGAGAAATCAAATTGGGATTCAAATCAGAAACACGACTAACATTACAAGAATGGAACAAACAAGAAACATAATCGTAGAATTTGAACCAACATTGGCTATTGATTCCATATGGCTTTCAATTGTTTATTACTTTACTTCACCTAAACTAGAAGAGTGTTTTCAATTTTGCGTTTGTTTCATGAATTATATATCAAAAATTTTCTCTTATTTCTTTTTTACTTTTTAGGAAAATAAATGAAAACATATTTTATGCATTAAAATGGGGAACAGAAAAAAAGGGGACTATATAATAAGACAAGAAATAATTAACTCTAGATGATTGGATTATATGGCTGTTTAAGAAAGGACACGGAGCATTTTATTATCTTTAATCCTTGCCACATCTCCATCACTCTTCTCAGCCTTCAAATCCTCTTGTTCTTGAAGCACAAAAGATTAATGAATAGGGCAAAAGACACAAAAATACTCCCAGATTCACAAATCTCCATTCAAGATCTTGAAATGACCTAATTACTGTAAAGTCCATACTAAGCATGAGGTTAAATTTCAATTTGTAGCAAAATTACTTAAATTTATTTTGTTAAAGAAAATTTCGATATGATACTACTTCTAGCCCATAATACAAGAGTTAAACTTTTTTGGAGATTAAGAAAATTAATTAACTGATTATTTATTATTTTTTCAAACTAATTTCTTATCTCAAACTAATATATAATCTAATTATAAATATGAGTATTTTAAAATATATATGTTATTATTACTAAATATTTTATCTAACGTTTTTAATCTTTTTCATAAAAGTCAATCGGTTCTTTTATATATATACACACACACACACACACACACATATTAAGGAGTCAAGTTGGTAAATTCTTATCCCATGCAAATGGAGCTTTCTTAAATATCTTAAAGAGCCCTGTCGTTTGTGTATTTGCCCTATGTCCACAAGTTTCTTCCTTTTTAAATACAGATTATTCACCCTATCATACCCACAAACTTTCATCTTTTTTCTCTAACATTGTTAATAATGTAAACTGAGATACATGGTGTGCATATTGATCAGATGGTGGATGACTTGTCTCTATATATATATATATATATATATATATTACAAATTGGTAGGGTTTGGTTTTAAATTGAGTATTGGCCCCGTCACTCAATTCTACACGCAAGGGTGGACTCCAGTGCTTTAACCTAAGCGTACGCACTTCACCTACTTAGATTATTAACTTAACATAATTATAACTTCAACCGCACCATAACTCACACGCCTTTACTTCGGACCGTCCACGTTCAGAAGTGGGGGCTATGGTTTGGCGCGTACAATGGATCGTATGTTTTGATTTCTCTCCTCGTTACAAATACGTTGTATTCACTTCAATTTTGAAATGAATGCAGCAACAACCTTTGAACGAGACTTTTAATGAAGCCAGTCTTGCTTCCTGACGTACCGCCCATCTTATACCGTTACAGTAGTTCAATTAGAGTATTACATACACCCGTAATTATTTCTCTCCCCGTGTGTTGGCCATATTTGCTTGTTTGGAATACCGTTTCCCCAGCGGTGCACACAAGCCGAGATAAAATCATTTCAAAATCCGTAAAAACCATCTCGAAATCTATAAAAACCATCTTTAAATCCGCAAAACCATCTTGAAATCTGTAAACCCCTTTCTTCCAATGAAACTTCTTTCTCTCAATGGAGTTCTCAAACATAAAATCATATTGAAATCCGCAAGATACTTCAGAATATGTAAATTTCTTTCTCCCAACGGAATTCCCAAACACACTACGCCAATCATGTTAGACCGAGTTTTGGGCTAGTCAATCAGACCACTTAATGAATTCCAACCCGGTATTTTTTGGGAAAAAAAAAAACATAGAATGACACTTACGTGACCCATCTCCTCTCCTTCTCACTCCCAAATACCATCAAATTTTACACCACACCCTTCTCTCACCTTCTCTCTTCTTCATTCCTCATCAATCCACTATAACACCACCCTCCTTTCTCTAGCCCTCTCTCTTCCTCACTCCTGCAATTCTCTCATACCCAGCACTTCTTTTTTTCCCCCGCATTCAGTGTTTTATAATTGGGACCATTTCAGTGACCCAATTTAACCTGATTTAGTCTAGTAAGTCCAATGTTATATTCGGGTCAAACTAGACCAAAACTAACCCTCATGATCTCCAACCTATAATAACTAACAATGAGTTAAATTAGTTACTTATAAAAAGTGTGATAATATGGTCTAAAGCACCTTTTTTTTTTATTATTTACATTGGATGTTGTTGTGTGTGTGTGTGTGTTGTATATATGACTCGCGTAATTTGCATGTACAATTAATATAAAGAGATTGGGTGAAAATCCCCTTTATTAAATACAACACTCAACATATGAAATACAAACCCCTTTACTAACTCAAATTTAGGACAGTAGGAACTACATCACAAACATTGCCTATTAAAAAACAACACACGAACACACACATAAAACTTCCAATTTGACTATAAAAGCAGAACTTGCTTTGACCGTACCTAAGTTATTTTATATTACACTTCAGCCTTCACATCACTTGTTGACTCTGGGATCTGCCACGTGATACGACCACTAAGTAAACGATCCATCTCTTTGGCAAACCTCTCCATGCATTCAGGGGGCAAGCAAATAGGAACCACTCTACCTTTCTCTCCTTTACTATTTCTTTCAATGACATAATTTCGTCCACCAAACATTTCAACTCCAGTCAAAGCGAGACTAGCAAACACTGCCTTGCCCCACCCAAAATCAACATCTTTGAGTCCAAGACGAGTCAAATCCGATACCACACATGATCTTAGTGTTTCATAAAATGTTGGTCCTTTAGTAGCTATAAGATCAGCCACGGAGTGAACGTACTCATCATTCACTTGGGCCTTGGCTTTCTTTATTAACTCCAAGCCATACCCTAATGGACTCTGATAAAGCTCACCAGCACTTGAAACTGCCACTGGAAACACTACAGCGTTGCCATAATAACCTTCCGGTAATGGAGGGTTTAGTTGACAATCTCCAAAACGTACGTTGACGACGACCGACATGCGGACATCTTTTTGTGGCTCGTCTAGATGTAAAGCATTAGTTCGACAACGCCAAAGGCATGCCATGACAAGCTCAGATGATGAGGCGGATTGACGCAGGTGGTCGGGGAGTAATCGTCGAAGGGAAGAGACCTCGTTTGGTCCGAAGAAGAAAGAGCGGTGGACGGTATTCGTGGTTGCGATATCGACGGCGGCGGAATCGATCGCTTCTTCATCGTACTCACGATGGGTGAAAGCGACATGTGGTGGGTCTCTTGCATTTAGAAGTTCTCTTTGCCACACTGGTAGAATCGAAGGTTTAGTTGCACCTTTTGCTATGTCGGTCATGGCTTTCATGAATTGTATAATACCAAATACATCAGCAATAGTATGATTCATGCGAAGACCAACGATGAAACCCCCGCACTGGAGGCGTGTTACCTACAAAATGCGTAAAGTGTTCAAGGAGGTACGAACATAGACAAAACCAAAGAAAGGAAACATTTGAACAAGGAAGCTATATAAACTAATATATTATCAATTTTATCTAAACTAATTACTAATTTTACTAACTTATAAACTGATATATAATCTAGTAATATAATTAAATATTGCAGAATATATATATATAATTTAAGATAATTTATTTAACTTCAATAACCTTAAATCTCCCTGAAAAAATGTTAATTGGAGTATATTAAGGAGAGGATGTAGTAGGAAAATAGAATGTATATGAAACCTGAATAAGCAGGATGGGAGAGTGAAGGATTTCAGCAGAACCAGGAGGAGAGTAAAGGAGCTCTTCAAAGCATGGAAATGGAGGTTGAAGATGATCATCGAACTGTTCAAGGGTGACATCAGCATCAGCCTCGATGAACATGGCACCTTCTTCATTACATTCCACCGTAAGTTTGCGACCTTCACCTTCCCCGAGTCTGCCTGCTAATGGATAGTAAAATACAAGTGCTTTAGCCAATGCGTCTCTAATGACTTTGACTGGATCCTTCCCTACCATGGAAGATTCTGAACCATACAGCCAAAAGTATCGCAATTGGAAACGTAAGAAATATTGGCTATCTATGGCAGACAAAGGCTTGAGTTCATGAGGGGTAGGCTTCGCCGGAGATATAAGCTCTGGCTTTTGTCTCCTCACATTGAAGAACAGATCAGAAGAAGAAGAAGACGGTTGTGCCATTGAGTTTGTTTCTTGAATGCGTCAATGAAGAATTCGCTTTGAGTGGTATGTGAGTTTTAGTTGCTGCCTTGTTTTCGTTGGATAAGGTTTATATTCGTAGACATGTTTAGCGGTGTGCAGAATTCTACCAGTCCAGTCCAACCCTGTCCAACTCAAACTAGTCTCGTCAGGTTAAAAATCAGCTCGAAAATGCAACCAGACCATATCAACTGGTTGGCCTAGACTGGGTTCTAAACAAGGGATTCAAATCATTCTAAATTTACACTTTAAAAAAAAATTACTTGTCTATACATTTTCACTTTATTTTTAAATAATAAACTCAAAAATTTACGTACATGAACCACATTGCTAGAAAAATGATCGAAGCCTGTGGTTCAATTAATGGCTGAGACAAACAAGTGTAATATCCGCATTTCTGTAGCTTGAACTAAAGGCTAGACTGGTAAATTATGTGATAATCTAATGCCCATAAATAAGGAAAATATAGAGGAAAATGCCTAAAGGAAAGAAAGATCTAAGGCTCAAAGTGTCATCAAATAATAAGGACATTTTGGTAATTTGGTCAAAAGTCAACCCAAAAGTCAAAGTTGACCAAAAAGTCAAAGTTGACAAAAAATGTCAAAATTCAACCAAGGATAGGGTTGGAATTAAGAAAGAGTAGGAAAAGTTATGGCATTTTGGAAATAATGGCCAAAGTAGAAAAGGTAGTGGCACTTTCGTAAATAAGTG